>JAILXH010115456.1:31770-46246 GCA_023558415.1 Piaractus mesopotamicus
CTACAAATATTTCACTTGTTATTGTATTTTCTTCTCACACACAGCCACAGTTCTTTCTTTTTGACAGGTAAGTAAACTGAGAAGACATTTTCTCAGATAACACAGAGTTAGGAATGCAGTGGCATTTCTGCCTGGACAGGGAATCAAACCAGAAACCTTCTGATCCTATCCATCCTAGTAAGTTGCAAAGAAAGAGACAGCCCATCACTACATGCGAGTCAGTTCGTTCACGTGTGGAAAAATATAGAGCTATATAACCAGTTGCAGTTGTCAGCTGTATGTCTAATATTGGACCAATTTTAATCATGAACCCATCAATGTCCATATCTGACAACAAATCTGAAGAAATGTTTTGAATTGGTCAAATTATATGGCTAAAGAGTTAGTGTTTCCTTACAATTTATTATACTAAATTTAGATGGCATGGAACTGTAGATTTTTAACAAAAGAAAATCCAAATTCGATTGTGAATAAAAGTCTGATAATTAAATGTAGCCTGAGTATACTAATCATTTCCGCTAGCACTTTTATGTTTGTCAGCACCAAGCTAGTGGTTATGTTCACTTCTCACACAGGGTTTAATGCTCAGGTCAGCTCTGCTTAACCACAGACATCTGAAGTTTATAACAGACATTCAAGTGGCATATTCTTGATTTTGTATGTGGCAAACTTCCTTCAGTAAAGCCAAACTCTGAATATTACTGGAGTGGCCTGTTAGCCTGCTGTTAGCTGTCTAGTGAACCATTCAGCCTAGACGTAGTTAAACAAAATCTTTTACTTTACATACCATTCTATCTGCAAACATATGTGCATTAGTGCCATCCTGCTGGTTTGGGTTTCCTCTTTTCCTGTGATGCTCACAAAAGTGACCTGAGTGTTAACAACTACCCCTGGTGGAGAATCTTCACCATGTCAAACACAACTGTATGACTTACGGACACTGTGTTCAACAACAATGTAAATTTTAAACAATTCATGTTTTTAAATCAAGTAATCCATTTTAGGTCAAAATTAATGACAGCTCTAATCAGAAAAAGGTCTGTGGGATTTTTAAATCAGCAATACTCGATATGAACTGGTTAAATTTTCTGTGTAGCACCAAATAATATATTGGCTGCAGATATGTGGTGCATTCTACTGTTAGCAGACTTACAAAAAAAATAAATAAATAAAATTAAACATTTAAGTAAATGCAGTAAATGAACCTGAGGCATTAAATCCCAAACAGTAACACTTCCCATCACCTGCAGTGCTGCACCAGTGAGCAGCTTGGTTAGAGCAGGAAAGCTGCGAAGGAGGAAGAGGAGCACAGGGGACAGCACGGTATTTCTCACTGCAGCTGGGGTATGGATATAGTCTACATCACTTCACTTTTCTGTCAATCACAGGCCTAGTCTAAGTGCTATCCCTGGACCACAGCCCCCAAACTAGGCACATTTCCACTTAACTTTATAAATTATCAAACCCACTTTGGACAGAGAAATTACTTCTAAGCACTTGCAGGATGTTATTCCACTTTACACTGGAACTGGCAGCACTTAAAATTCTGCACCCAGCACAAATTTGTATTTGCTTACATGGCTGAATTTCCTCCAGGGCCAGAGGTAAATCAGGGAATCACACGCAGATATATGGCATCATACCCCTGGCTAAAACTTTCACAACTGCAACCCTCAACATTTGTGTGCATGTGTAAGATACCTGTTCATACACACACACACACACACACAAAGTTTACCCAGGTAGAAATAAGGCATGTGTGCATGTGTCTAATTACAGGCCAAACTTAGCAACAAGGACAAATAATCGTATATGTTGATTAATCCATCGGCAGCGTTTCTGAAGCATTTTTGCCATGCTGTACTTAAAAGTGCAGCTGCTTCTCTGCCTCTAGCGAGAGAGAGACCCAAATTTCTCCTCACACAAAGCAGGAGAGAGAGAGCAAGTCTGGGACAAATCTGTATTTCAATAACCTCGCGGCTGATCAAAACCCTTTGAAATATAGTGTGGGATTCTCAAGTTTGGTGACATGATGGAGGGCAGGGCAGAGAAAAGAAAGGGCAACAGATGAAGGAATAAAAAAGGAAAAATTTGAAAAGTTTTCATCCAAACTTACATCTTTTGCAGATCATCACACAATGCAATGGATCTTTGATGTGCATCACTGTCTACATGCATAAAACGGAAATCACGGAATATTTAAGCTAGAGGGAAAACTACGTTCTTTTTGGTATTTTATCAAAAGCAAATTTATTGCTCTTCTCATTAATGCTTATCTCGCTTAGCCAGCTAACTTTTAGTTCAATCTAACTGACTTTCTGCCTCACGTTGGTGGATCACCATGGCAAATTATGTCTCACGCCAAACCTGCTCTAGGACTGGTTAACCCCTTAAATGGCCAGGGACCATCCAAAGTTTTATTACACTCTTATAAGAATAGCTCCAATAGTTTGCATTGAACAACCTACAGTTACGGAAAAATAAAGCTATTATGCAATAAGCCTGAGATTTCAAGGGGTTCATGACAAGAACTAAACAGGACCAATTAGGGGGATCTTCTGACCAACCAGGGACTGATGGAGCTCGACACCACAGGTCACTTTTCGTTTGTGGGATCAATCACATGAAGAAGCTGTCACACAAAAACCTTGTATCTTTTGTTGTTTTTGGTGTTTTTTTTGTAATGTGAAAACACCAGTTACCCTTTCCAGTGTGTTAAATATTATGATGGCTGGACCTATAGAAATGGTCAACTTGGGAAAAAATCTTGATACATTAACCTCCATTAAGAATGTTTTCTCTTCTCCTGTAAAATGATCATTTTGGAGATTTGAGTTTTTGTTCCAACAGCAACTATACGCTCATTTAGCAGCAGAATCACATCATACTATATAGATACAAAGAATATAAACCAATTATTACTTAAAGTGGAGTGGAGACAGCACTGCTACTGGACTTCTTTTCATGTTTCACATAATTGACTGTTCATCATAAACCTCAAGCTTTCATGTCTATGCGCACAAGAATTACTCATAGCTTAAGTATTGAAGCCCAGGTTATCAGAGAAAGTTGGTAACCAGAGTTCTAAAACAAGTTCACCACATTTACATCATTTGCTTTGAAGTTAGGACGTCCTTCGTAATACAGGCCCCTGACCTCACTAATGCCCTTGTGGTTGAATGCAATGTTGAAACATCTAAGAAGAGTAGAGGCTGTTACTACAGCAAGGGGAGATACTTTCCCTGTTAATACTCTTGATTTCAAAAGAAATGCTGGATGAGCGGGTTTCCATAAACCTTTGGACATTCAGTGTGCACACAAACTCTCCATTACAGCCTTTTTACTATAAATAATTTTCAAACGGCATTACTGACCCTTACATTTGATGACAACAAACTAACGCAGAACTTGAAACCCTATTTCACGCTCCCTCAGAATCCCTGAACAACCCAGGCAAAACAGGATCAGCAAGTTCGGTGCATATAGCTTTGAACTGCTGCAAAGCTAAAATGACTTACAGCCCCAAGTGCATGGCCCACATACTGAACCATGCAAGCTTAGGTGATGAATTCATTATTTGACAATTACGCTACTTTTGGTTTAAAAAAAAAAAAAGGGCCCGTTCTCTTTTTTTTGACTATTTCAAAGTACACAGAATTCACTTTTTTCAGAGAACACTGTTCTGTGTTGAAAAATCAATGTTAATGATGCAAACGTTTATACTGAATAAAGGGCAACGACTCCTGCTATTTCAAAATCAGTTAAGGTTTGAGCAATCGCATCAGAAGCCTACACAAGACCTAGAAATGAAAGTTAGCAACAAATTACAAAAGAGAGCCTCTTAACTTTCAAGGCCTAGCGGAACATCCTGAATGTCTTGAAAGGAAGGACCACTCTTGCATCTTCAAGTCTGTTTAAAGCTCTACCTGCCTTTGTTCTTTCAGCACATGCCTCTTTATTCTGTCTGCATGTCTCCATATTTGGGTTCTGGATTCTGATGGGAGTAACAGAATCAAACTTAAGCTGATGAGACAAAGTGGTCAAATAGTTTTCCCTTCTGATGTCCAATGAACATTTTGATTTCTTAAATTCTGCTTCACTTAACCTGGCTATGAACATCAAACACAGTTTCAGCGTTGCCCCAGTGCATTTGTGAGCAGGGAAACAGTGATGCGGGATGCACTGTCTGGTCTGGAGTGCTTTAAATCATTTCACAATGCTTTTGAAGTTCCTTTGATTCTTCCTCTGTGTCAATTATGAGTTCAAACTACTCTATTGACAATGCACCGCTTCATGATCCTTCACTCATGCTTTTTAACAGAGCTTTTAAGAAAGTTAAGACGTGCAATTCAGTATGAATTTGAGACTGTGGTTAAAGAATGTAAATTAAACCACAGTGTAATCAATAAAAGAAAGACAGGCTCATTCTCTTATGAAATAACCTTGACAACTTCTGAAACTGAAATGACAACATTAAAGCTACTTCATAACCCAGTCTAGTCTCTAATCACATCACCAGCAAATAATATCTGGTGCTATTTCAAACATGTTCTGTTTAAGACAACATTTTTGGGCGTTTCAACAGCAGCACAGATTTTGGAGAAAATGTTGCCCTAGCTACAAAAAAAATATGTTGACACAGCACATTATAAACTAATAAATCCCTCCTGCATCTCCAGTAATCTGTAAAGAGGCCAAATAATACCTGGAGGCGAGATACTGAAAGAGAAAAAAATGGTGCCATGCTAAGCAAGAATCCCTTAGCTGATGAGCAGTTAGATTTTCAAGCTTAGGCAACACACCTGGAAATGACTGCTCTATCACCTCCTGTTCAGAATCACCAGATAGGAAGGACATACATTTTGCTGATGAGGCTCAATAGCATATACCATTCAGACCATCTCATTCAAAGTTCCTGAGATACCATATCACCACATTCCTGCAGGAATTACACCTTAACACCAGGACACAAATTGGCCATAGGAGCAAAGCCAAGCTAAGCTAAGAATTCCTTAACAACAGGTGCTGGTTAAAAAAAAAAAAAAAAAAAAAGGAATGCAGATTATCTAGAAGGAGTGACTCTGTGTGAAAAAAGTTCAGAATTTATATTAGTCTACACCCTGCTAGATTATTCAGCACATTACCACCTTTTACCACCAGCAAAATAAAACGTAATCCCATAGTTGTGATCAAATGTGTGTGAAATAGCCTAAAACCAGCTTCCAGTAAAAGTGATGTTATTTCATTAAGTAGCCACCAAAAAACAAACAAAATATGAAGTTTTTCAGATATGAACCGTCTCAGCACAGCCAAAATCTTTTAACACAGTTGGTTAGACACTACCCTTCTCTTTTGGGGATGCTTTAGTCTAAAATAAAATGCTAAAGCTGGAAAATGAATGTCTGAACAACAGCAAAGTAGCCCAAGTGACATAACCAGTATGTGGGCAGCATAACCAGATGTGGAGAGCAACTAGTTCCAGTTACTAAGGCCTTGTTCAGACTGCCAGCCCAAATCTGATTTTTGGCACATCCAGATTGTATCCGGATTGAATTTTGATAGTCTGGACAGCAAACAGCCTAATGAAACTACACCTGGAGGTGGTTTGAAATGTAATTCCCTTTGGATTTTACATCACTCACAACACAACAAACAACAGCGATGTCAAATCCAGACTAACGGAAGTGCTGGGATTCAAGAAGAGCACCAAAGATTCATGCTTATGCCAGAGAATTCTGAAGCGTTTGGAGAGCGAGATGATGTACCTTCATTTCTCCTGCATCTGTGTTTGAAAACCGTTTCACTAGCGCAGCTGTGTAGTTACTGACGCCTACATCGTTACCACAGCAACCCATGCAGACAGGTTGGTGATGTCTGGACACACAAATCCAATCTGTTCACTCGCAAATAACAGTGCAGACAGTCATCTCAAGAGATCGGATTTGAGAAACCTGATTTGCCTGCAGTCTGAAAGTAACAACTTACATGTACTCAAGTAAAATGCTGATGGATTTTTTTTCCTGAGTATATTCAAATGATTTTTTATTTTTTACTTCTACTCAACTACATCTGTGAGGAAGGGAATCTATTTTACTCAGTTACATTTTAGTCATTCACATTTAGCTACCAATTCCTTTTTGTATTTAATTTCATTCTGCTATGTAGATTCAGGTTACACAGATAACAGATCTGCAAGTTACCCGGGACTTTTTTTTTTAGAAGTGTTTAAACTGCTACCTTTGAACTTCAACTCAAGTTGGTTTTTGAAAAGACACTTTTACTTTCACTGAAAGAAGTGTATTTTACTTAAGTATGGGTTTAAGCTATTCTACCATCCTCTTAACAAACAAGAATGAAATTAAACTCAGAAAAGAACTACAAACTAAGTGTTAATGACTAAAATGGAGCTAAGCAAGAACCGTTTTCCTTTTTTCACAGATATAAGTAAGCAGGTAGACAGAGTACAGTTGTAAAAGCAGGACAGTTCTAAGTTGTAATACTAAATAAAACATACATTGCCATGATCACTGATCTGTCAACAGAAAATGACATATTATACGTCAGAGCACTAGGTTTTTGTCAAATTCATACCAATGTGAAAGGCAGTTAGTGGGCGACAGCTGTAAAACAGTGTTACAGTTGTATTTGTACTTGATGCTCTTAAGTCCGGAATGAATGAACTCCCATGTTCATTTAATAGTTTTACATTGAATGACATTAGAATTCAAATTGCTTATATTTAGCGTGTATATATCTCAAACAGCACATGTTCGCCTATGTGCTGTTTATTACTGGTTTTAATGTGTTTATTCTTGGTAAGGGAAAAACTGTAACAAATACAGGCACCACGTCTTTAAACTCATTGTAGAAAATGTGAAATATAAGCGCAGCGAACTGCGAGTAAGTAGACAGATAAACGAAACATGCAGAAAAATCAGTTGATTTTCACTGAGTTTTTGTGCATAAAAAAAACAATAATACAATAAGCAGGCCTAAAAAGAACTACTTACAGTACACTATTACTATCTGCTTGTGACTGAGTAACGATATTGAAGGGACACATTCAGCTTTCGCCATCAAAGGGCAACTCCACCTTTTTAAAAGAAAAATTCTAGATAATTTAAAGGTTGAGTTGTAAAAGTCATTCAGAGAGGTTTAGTGTGAAATGCTCTGTTCTAGAGAAATTTGCAGAGTCAGAACTGTTCACAGTGGTGGTGACGTCTGAAGAGCTTAATGCCTCTAAAAGCTTCCTCACAATAATCTATTACATGAAAATGGTTATATATAGGCTGCCTGATGTCTGACACATTGTTTTTTGATAGTCTTGGCTTAAAATGTATTTTAATCCATTAATTTTAATCCATTCATAGTGGAGGGGAACATGCAGGTTGCTGTAAGGCAAAATAGTCCCCAAAGAAAACTTATCATTTTTTTTAGATTAATTACTATTTTACCATCATCAACCTTACATATAAGGGAGGGGTGGTGGTGTGGCCGAGCAAAACTAGCCCAGGCGTTAAAAAACAACAACAAAAGAATTACAAAGAAAAACAAAGCAGACACGTGCAGATTGACTGGTGGTTTTGGTTAGTAAATGAAATGGCTATATTTTTGTTGTAGACATCGAGAGCACTGGTTACTATCGCCACAAATAAATCTGAGTCTGTAAGTTTCTCTACAACCATCCATTTCACGTCAAACCACTCTGAAGTACTCCGTTTACATCTCAAAGACTGATTTATTTAGAAAATTTTAAAAACGGGTGGAATTCCCCTTTGAGTAGGGCAAAAGTCACCCGCTCTGCTGCTGCGACATCGTGTTATTTACAAGCGAGTGTACCGGACACCGCGGGCCAAGTAGGCGAAGGGGGATGCTGACGTCATGTAAACTTTTCCAAGCACATTATTACTTTGCGAACTTCGCAAACGGCATTACTCACACGGGCTTAGACACACGGCGGAACTCTTCTACCAACCTGCTCAACAGTATTATCTAGAGTTAGCAGCAGTGTAGTTACCCTCATATGGGGACTGTCAGTAACTTTAGAAGTCGTAATGTCGAGAACATCTGCACGGAGGTCCACCAAAAACTTCACTCCCCCCTCAACCCTGCTTATATGGCCGAGTAAGTGTCTGTATCTGGGGGTTAAACCGTAACGGAGTCTGTCCTCCACTTGCAGCACTGTGGCCGAGTCCCGCAGCTGCGTGTCCAGCAGTTTCACTGCCAGCTCCGAGACCCCTCTGTGGTCCACTCCGAACTCCTTTGACAGTTTTTCGAGAAACACCAGTTTCTGTTCTTTGTTCAGCTTCCTGTAGAAGTACATAAACTCCAGGCTGTTGGAGTCGGGCGGCGGGGGGGACTTGTCCCTCGTCTCGTAGGTGGGCAGGGGTGTCACGGTCCTGCGCAGGAGTTCCTCCATGCTCCTCTCGCCGTTGAGCCCTGTGGAGGAGCACCGCGGCCGAGCGCCTCCACACTGCCTCCCTCTGAGGCTCTGGACGCTCCTTAAAACACACCAGTGCCGCCAAGCGCACAGAGGCACGGCCAAGCGGATTGGTGACATCGCAGAGCCGCAACACAACCCGCCGCTCAGCACCAAAATAAAACAGCCAGCTCACCCCGCACTCCGTGATCACTTCCGGTTTCTTAAAGGGGAAGCGCACGTTTTATTCATTCTCTGTTTTCAAGAGCCCAAAGACGCTTTTTAATGTTTTAAATGAAGACGATGTTGTAAATTGCTTCCTATTAGACAGACGGTTTTATTTAATGAGTTTCTAATTTTAACCCCACTCCACATATAAGCCACTACAGAGCACTACAAAACATTTCACTGTGGGCACCTATTTGGCAGTACATACTGTAACTCATGCCAAAAATCATACATATATATATATATATATACATATATATATAATTACATCATTAAAAAGGTTTAAAAGCGTAAAGGGGGTCTTGAAAACAACGTCCCAAAGGCTTACTTGGTAGAATAATACTTTCGGCTTATTTAGTATAATGTAATTGTATATTTTGTATGTATTGTACCTGTATTTAATTATATATTTCATATCACAAGCTTCAGTAATCCTTTCTTATTAGACTGGGTTCAAACAGTTGAATAAAACGTGCTTTCGCACCAGCGTTGCCCATCTGTCACTTACTTGGAGCCTCAAACTAGTCGGCATTGCTAGTAAACTTGATGAGCTGAAGATCAGGCAAAATCGGGAAACTCAAGAAATTAATTTTTCCAAACTTTTCTACAAACCTTGAATCTACAAAAAATGAAATGTTCAGCTTGACTGCCCTACGTGCTTTCCACTGACATTTTACTGTTTTGCATGTCTGTTTCTCGGCAGACACACTGCGGCGAATAGCTACGGCCCGTAGAGCCGCGCTGAGTCCGCAGGGCGAGTTATCAAAGACTCGGCCCGTCACGCGGCACTCACACAGTTCGATTCGCGCCTGGAGTTCCCGGATGTCCGTCATCGAGTTTGTAGAGTGAGTGCTGCTGCAGGACGTCTAGATCATACTATAACCTGGCATATTAAAGTCTAGCATTCTGTCTGTCGTTCGATGCCTACTGAAAAATAGTGAGTTTTCAAGGACACTGACTGATTTACCACAGCGCAAACACACCTTCAGTGCAATTTGAATGGGTCAGCTCTTAAAATGTTAGCTAGGTTAGCTAAGCCAGCTAACAGTAACATGCTGAGCACGAAGTGCCGCGCGCTCTCACAGCTCTCCATTAGCTCATTCTTTTCGTTTTTCAAGATTATTTATGTTCGTTAGTCACATTTAAGGGCTGAGCACAATTATATCTTCTCTGTGGGAAAAGAGATACTCCTGAGTGGTTGCGACGAGACTTTGCTCGTTTTGCTCGTTTGACCAGCCAGTTTGCTAGTAATGTTACTCTGCCTCGCATTTAACCCAGCAAGAAATAGGATGGAGTACCAAATGACACATTTCCCAAATATGAATCACTGAGTTTGAAAAACGAATACGTGAAATTTATATTATTTTAGTTTATGTTGTATAATACTATGTGTTACCATGTATGTAAACTATTTCACATTATGGTATAACTTACACTAGAAAAAATCAAGAATGCCGCTGCACCATCTGAATATGTTTGACTTAAATAGTCCCAAGTGTTAGATTAGCCTCTCTAATGACAATGGGTCACATTATTTAACCTGGATTAAGCATAGTTTAGCCTAGGTTGCAGAAACAATGATACAAACCTTTAATTTTGATTTAGGCAAAGACTTAATCTGGGCCTGAGATACTGACACCCTAAATGGCTAGTAAGTTTATACTGAATGAATGTTTGTATCTGTAGTAGGCAGGTTAAGCACATGTATTTATATTCCATTCACATTGCTGCTGGTATTGAATAGCCTGCTGTGCTTTTGTGTGCAGTTTTAGCTGCATGTGCATATAAGTGATAAGTGCGTAAAAGCCTGGCATCAGCACTGAATGATGGCTGAAAAAGACAAAGGTGGGAAGGCCAAGATGAAGAAAAACAAAGAGACAGGACCAAGTGATGACCATTCCAATGGAGATGTACTCCGGTGAGTAACATTATTAGTTAGGAAACCAGTTTGATGTGCCTCTCTTCCATTACCCATCCAGCACTGTTGTATGAGTGAATACTCGTACACTCAGATGATGTACCTTCTACGTCCTCATCGGTCAGTTTGAGTGTACTTGGAAGTCCACATGACAGTACTAGGAAAGTACTGGGACATGTGGGCCACTTGGCATTAACACAGAACTGTATGTGCATTTGGTGCTCAGATAAGAAGCAAGTTAATAGCAGGTGTGTTCTGAAGAGTGCATGCCCAGTTTGTAGTGTGATGGGATCTGGGTGACCACCCGAGGTGGTCAGACTTAAACAATGTCTTGGACAATGTCACTTTTTTCCCCCCGTCCTGCTCCCCTACGAATGAGTGTTGGCCCACAGAATGGAATATGCAAAATAAGATTTGTCAGCTGCCTCCCCAGTCTGTCTCTCTGTCAGTGGCGTCCTCTGTCTTTCTCCCTTTGCTCCGACACAAAGACTTGTCTGAATGTGTTGTTATAAGAAAAAGTGGAATCATTTTTTTCCCCCCAAAAAAAACAACAAGCTTCTTTTTATACCATGCACTTTGTATTCGGTACTCTGGTCTGTGTAATATTTGTTATTTGAGTGAAAGTAACCAGAAATTAATAGCATCACAAACAACAGCTGTGCATTATTATACACAACACTACGTTTGGAAGCAGGAAACGCCTTCCGCGTTGGAACCAAAGATGGAGACAAATTGAGCTCCTGAATAAATGATCTGCACCAGCAATCGTTAATCTAACCAAGTGTGAAGTGAGTGGGTGGGAGCTTGCATTCATTATTGGGAGCGTTGTACTCCATCTCTTTATGAATAAATTAATTTAGCATGATATCTGATGCATTATATGGGCAGAAAAACGCAGGCCGAGCCATCCATCTCTGGCGTTTGTAATTAATCAGACGAACTGGAGAAGAATAGACACCTGTAACTGTTACTGACAGCAGCCTCTTGTGACGAGGCCTGCTGGCATGCTGTCACACACTCCAGTGAAGGGAGAGGATTGTTAGAAAAGAGGAGGAAATGCTGCCTATTTTCATCTTTTTTTTTTTCTTGTTTACTAGAATGTTCCCCTTCTGATTCCAGTCTTTAACTGTTTAATGTCTCTCTTTCTTCCTGTCTGTCGCTCTCTCTCTCTCTCTCTCTCTCTGTGTAGTGGGAAATCCAATAAGGCGAAGGCCAAAACCACAGAAAAGTCTCAGAGGGGACAGAAGAAAACAAAGCATCAGAAGGTAGTTTTTCACTGTCATAGCAGTTTCCTCTCTTTCTTACTTCTGGGAGAGTGACTCAAAGTTTAGCTTAATTAAGAAGCCCAATTAGTTTGAAATGAATGCTTATTCGTCATATTTGGTCTTTGAGCTTGTTTCATTGGTCTTGGAGGTACTGAGTAGCCTAGCCCCCTACGCAGTTATTAGTTAAATGCAGACACTGTGCCTTGATCCTCGGATGCATTTTACGATCTCTCAGTATGAGCATGCCGTGACTTTCCTATTATGCAAGAGTACTTTTATGCAATCGTATCCAGCTAGATATTGCCAGCTAGATATTTTTGCTTTGTGAACATGAGACTGTTTGGCAGTCCTGGCAGCCTGCTTGCCTCATATGATCCTGCAGCCGCTGCCAGCCAATAACAGCTCCGGTGCTCCAGCATTGGGTTTCTCTCTAATGAGTCTGGACGTCAGATAACGCTGCCTCTGTGTAGTGGACCTGTAACAGGTTTTTTATGTCAGTTTAATGGACGGTCGAGGGTCTTATCTTAGCAGAAGGGTTTTATTTAGTTTCCTTTCTTTCCTTTTTTTTTAATAAATATTTGCGTGAAGTGCTGACTCAGACTATTCACCCCCCTGACTTAGGTCAGTCTTGTTTGTTCTAGAGTGTATAGCATGGTATCCTAGAAAACCTGGAATTTTGTAGATTACATTTCTCTTCACAGAATACTAATGAAAATGGGTTACTGGAGGTTTTTTGGACTAGCTAGCTACATTGTTTTCCCTTGAAGCAAGGGTAGCCTCATGTATGTGAAAAGACTTGATAAGAATATCAAGAATATCATAACAGTCATCAGTACATGGAAAGCATGTGCTGTAATATTACATCCGTAGATTGTTATTGTGCAACGATTTTGGGAAGAATATTCCAAAACTATTTTGAAAGTCGTGCAGTCATGACTGGGTACTTAAAGGGCAATTCCACCATTTTTTTTTTTTCAGAATTTCTGCATCCTTCAGTATATTTAGATATAAATAGAGGCATTCAGAGAGTTTTGATGTAAAATGATGCATTGTAGAGAAATGTAAATGTCAGTTGTGGTGATTTAAAACAGTGGTCGTGATGTTCACAATGCAATTATAGCTTCTTCTTTTTTTATTTCCTATCTAAAATGACCAGTGTTCTTGGAAGTGTTTTTATATGTAATGATGATAATGGTAAAATATTGGTAAATGTGGGGGGAAAAAAAGAAGTTTTCTTTGAAGTTTATTTCAAAACTGTCATAAAACAATTTCTCAGTCATCAAGAAACACATAACCTGTGATCTGTAGCCATTTTGTACAGCAACTTTTTGTAAAGTAGGTTTTTGAGGCTTTAGACTCCTTAAATGTCTGGTTTCTCTCACAACCACTGTAAATAATTCTGACTCTAGGTTTCTCTAGAATGGAGCATTTCACATTAGACCACTCTGAATGACTTTGTTTACATCTTAACAAATTAATTATGCAAAATTTCCCTTTAACTTCACAAGGTAGAGTGCTTTTAAGTGGTGCAGATCTCTTGCCCTAGCCGTGCTTTAACTGCCAGTTTGGTGAATAATATCTTCTCTAATGTGAACATAATTCAAAATTATGTTCAAAGGAAACAAGTTTAAAACACCCTAAGGAAGGTTGTGTCTAGCAGATTCACAAATTCTTCAGCAGTAGTAATTAAGAGTGGATGAGTTTATTTTTGCAGGAAATGTGTAAAGATGAGTTTGTCAAAACAGATGTTATAATTAAAAGCCATCATTACAAATTACCGCCTCTCTAGAACTGATTTTCAGCGGATTTGATGTTCTGCAGAGAAAATGGGAAGCGAGTAAAGACAGAACAGCAGAAAAAATGCAGAAAAAGAGAAAGTGGTCATAGCAAAGATGGGGAAACATGTGTAAGAGCATTTTGGTAAGACTGCTCACCTTTCATAAAGAAAAAAATTAATAACAGCTTTTCTCCTTGTGTTTAGTTTTAGTTTAATGCTGACAAATATCAATTTAGAATAAAGATCTTCGATGACCTCCTGCTTCTGAAGGTTTGTGTTTTAAGCAGAACAAAGTGACATTCACAAATGGAGTTGTCACTTTGGAAAAAAAAAGACTGTGGTTTTTGGTTTTTTATATAAAAAGTATTTTAATGTAAAGATGTGTTTCATTTCCACTTTAGATGAAGAGCCCTAAAAAGGAGAATACAGACTTTGAAATAGCTGATGACACAAGGTACTGAAAAGCTTTTTCTTCTGTTGTCATCTCATTTAGTTTTGGCCGGATTTCACTGCTGTCCTGTCATCTTTGCCGTACTGAATTGCAGGATTCAGGTATAAGCTTGATCTGGAGCTATTCCAGTAGCCAGCAGCTGCACTTGGAAAGAAGCTGGAATCCATTTCTAATTCAATTGCAGTCACATTTTTTGCCTGTGGGGTTGATGGAAATTAATTCTGATGATTTGGATGTCCGCAATTGTGGACAATATCCGTTCTGATTTTGCCCACTGTATTGGCTGTCTTTCAGGATATTAATGTCTTTACTGGGAGAAAATCTGTGGTGTGTCAGAAAAGCTATACATGCTAATCCTCCTTTCTGAGGAGATGAGTAGGGTTTGGGGGGGGGGGCTCTCTCTCGTTTTCGTGCGCTC
>JAILXH010115486.1:3240-15407 GCA_023558415.1 Piaractus mesopotamicus
ATATGTTTGTAACGGGTAGAAACTCACCATGCTTATGAAAAACTTGCTCCTTTTTTGTGCTGTTTGTGCCGTAAGAACTTGGACCAGACGTGTGCGGGGGAATTCCAGCTTGTCCATGTGGGCGGGGCGAATTCAAACGATTGAGAAAATGAAGTTGTCCAATGTATAAAGTTAAGTTACTAGAATTTTTTTTTTTCTTTATTATTCAGTCAAATATATTAAGTTCGTGTGAGTCATCATAGTGTGTTGAGACAACACTTATAATTCGTGCGTCACCAGAACTCAATAAAATAACAACTGCAAATAAAAACTCTGGAAATGTAATATAACTTGATTTTTTATCTTACAACAGTGCATATATTTAAGTATTGGCTAAAGACCATCTGAATTACTTTTTAGAGTGTATGTAGAACCCTTTTCCAGAAGGTTCTATATAGAACCATTTATAGCAAATTCTTCATCAATCTGAAGAACCATTTCAAAATGCAAAAAAAAAAATGATGTTGATGGTTCTATATATACACACATTCTTAAAAAAAAAGGTTCTTAAATGGTTTTTTAGTAAAGAAAATGGTTCTATATAGGAGACGTGGCTCCAAATAGAACCATTGCTTTTACTAAAGAACCTTTGAACAACCATCTTTTTTAAGAATGCAGCATTTATTTTGAACTTTTTAGCGGCAAATACTTGTTGAGATATCCTGCATATCCTGTGACTGCTGGTCAGCAGGTCAGCAAAATGTAGTTGCAAAAAGCATCATTTTCCAGGGGAGTAATGAAAAATGCACACTGGATCATTCTATAAAGCTCTGTTCTAAGCCTGGCATGAACGGCATTATTCATGCTTTGAATACTTATGGCTGTTTCTTAATGAGTACTCGAATACTCATTATCAAAATCACCCAGAAAAACAACACTCATGTTCCATAATTAAGCATTAATTAAGCATAATTTTAGGTATGTTATGTGTAGTTCAAAACATATCCAGTAGGCGGCAACAATGTATTAATAGTCAGATGTCACTCTGAGGAGAGCTGTCATGGATGCCTAAATAAAGGCAGATATAATTGATTACAATTTTTCATAAAATAACAATAACTGTGCTTTTTAAAGGCCTTTGCTGATATGTTGTTGTTTAGGCTACAGTTTTTGTGGCAGTGAAGCTTCCGAGTACTAAATATTAGGGCTAGCCTAAACAGCATGTTATAAGCTTCGAATAATCGTCGGTATTTATGAAAGACCACATGAATGCTTGTTTTCAAAATCACCCCTAAAACGATAATATTTACAGTTCCATCATTTTAACCGTGTTCACTGTGGCAGTTCAAAGAATATCCAGTAGGCGGCAGTGATGATTTACTGTCAGGCTGAAGCTGCTTACTCGCATGTGTTGCCGTGATAGAATTTGTTTTATAACTTTCCACTTGGACATTTAAGCTAAAACAGCAAAGAAATCTAATAATAATTTAACTACTCAGGTATTCGCTTATAATGTTGTTATTCAATTCTATATTTAGTGCAGTTGAGCTAAACAATACAAACACTGGCGTATGCAGTGGTTAAATTGGTATCAGTTCTTTATTTAGTGTTCTGTCATTTTCAAGATGCACCTTAAAATATCTGCAACATGCTCAGTGCAAAATGTGCCATACCACAGAACCAAATACCAAATACCAAAGAACTGATACCAATTTAACCACTGGATACGCCAGTGTTTGTATTGTTTAGCTCAACTGCACTAAACATAGAATTGAATAACAACATTATAAGCGAATACCTGAGCAATTAAATTATTTTTAGATTTTTTGGCTGTTTTAGCTTAAATGTCCAAGTGGAAAGTGATAAAAAAGATGAAATTTCTGAATACTGAATACAGAACTGAATAATAAAGTAACAAACACATACTTGAGCTTCATATAGCTTCGAATACCAAAATAACAAAGAAATACTAGATTATTCCCAATATTCAGGCCAACCCTACAAAATATAGACTCGAATACCAAAACGACAAAGGAATATTTGATTATTCACAATATTCAGGCCAAACCCATGAAATATAGACTCGAATACCAAAGTGATAAGTGAAATACTTGATTATTTATAATATTTTGGCCAACCCTACAAAATGTAGACTCGAATACCAAAGTGATAAAGAAATACTTGATTATTCATCATATTCGGGCCAACCCTACTAAATATAGACTCGAATTTACCAAAGTGATAAAGGAATACTTGATTGTTTACAATATTTGGGCCAACCATACAAAATATAGACTAGAATACCAAAGTGATAAATGAAATACTTGATTATTTATAATATTTGGGCCAACCCTACTAAATATAGACTTGAATACCAGAGTGATAAAGGAATCCTTGATTATTTACAATATTTTGGCCAACCCTACAAAACATAGACTCGAATACCAAAGTCATAAATGAATCCTTGATTATTTACAATATTCGGCCCAACACTACTAAATATAGACTCATATACCAATCAGCGCATTCAATACTGCTTTAGATGTAATCAGAGATAGTACGCAAACTACATGCAAATGAGGTAGATTTGCGTAGCTCAGTTTCCAAATATGAATAAAAATTTCCCAAATATGAAAACAATGAAGATCAAATTCAGCTACACACTCTCAGAAAAAAGGTACGAAACTGTCATTGGGGCAGTAGCCCTCTTGTCACTGGGGTGGTACCCTTCAGTACCTTTAGTCAGGGAACATAATTGTACTATGATCATATATGTTCTCAGTTGTAGTGACTCCACACACCCCGTCTCATCTCCAGGCTTTTATTGTACTGTTCTGTTTTAAAACATTAGGTTATGAAAAGATACAAATACATACTTTTCACCTGTTAAAACTTATTTAAGGTTCACAATTGGAACATAATACCACTGTCGTACCTTTGAGGGAACACTTACACTGTTTGTACCTTGATGAACGAAAAGTGTACCTGCTCAGAACCTTTAACAGTGCAGGAAAAATATTTCATAGCATGGCAACGAAGTGTCATTTGGTAACATAGCCCTCATCACCTCCACAACATTGACCTTATATCCTCAGTTATAGTTAATCGTCCAACTATACTCCACTGACATGTTTATATACCCAACACTTAGTCCTCAAGGCCAGTGTGAGATTGGAGATCTTTCTTGCGTGCTAATTTAATTAATATGACATATTTAAACTCCTTCCAGTACCTGATTAAGGTGTTATTCACGATCAAGGTCTGACACTTAACTGCAAAATGATATAGAAGTGATTAATCATAATAACAGATTTTAAGGTAAGCGTCAGAGCTTTGGCAGCCCCCTCTGCTTTTATCAGCTGGAGCGTGGTAGTCTGCTTTGCTGGAAGCTTGCCACCTGCACCCTGTTGTTCCTCATAGCAACTGGATAATGCAATGCCAAGAGTATATTGTTATGTACCGCAGTGCCATGCCAAGAGTGTCACGGCAAAAGAACAGCTATGGAACAGTGCGCCGTTGCGTCCTTTATGCGTCCAGAGTTGCATTCTGTGCTTTATTATATTCACTCTTATATAATCCAGTGCTCGCAGGGGTTTCTGAGGACAGTGTGATTCTCTAATAAGAAACAAAGAACACCTAATAAAATTATATTACAAATGTAGTCTATAGCAGATTCTAATTAATTTTTACAAATATAAAGACAGCATTGCTCTATTTATGGCAAATATGCAGTCCATAATCTCTCTTAAGATTTTCAGTCACAATGGCCAGTGAAGGAGCACTATATGATTCTGGAGAACAACTGTTGATATTTGAACTCAATAGCTGAACAAACACACCCCTCCCTTCAGTGCTCTTTCAGAAACTCCACCCCCAACTTCGTGTGGATGCACAATGACGAGGCCAACATGTCTTTTTAGATCTTTGTGGCCATAAAACCTGTAGCAAACCTTGTACACACAAATACCATGATATAACGTTAGAGTGAACAACGACACAGCAAGTAATGGAGCTAACATTAGAATGGTAATGGCTTAGCAAACTGTTGCTATGGTCGCTGCTGTGAAGCTAACCTGTTGCCATCATAAACATTCGCAAACAAGACAAAACAATACGGACCCATTAGTTCTGTGAAACAGCAAAATGAGTTAATGTTACCCACCTGCCCAGCAGGAGCGACTTCCTCATCCCTTTTCAGGCATTTCAACTCGAAGTCAGCTTCTTCCATTCCGCCCTAAATTGTGCACGCACGCTGCATGGGCGGTCACTGTTTGGGGAGGGCAAAACAAAATGCGGGGAGGGTAGATGTTTCCACAGGGCGGGACTAATATGCACGCGTGGCCGTCCCAGCTATAAAACAGAGAAGCTCAGATTATAGCAGACACAGAGGCAGCATGACTTCATTCTCTGCTCAGGACACCGTCATTCCACTATGTCTTTATATGGTAGTTTGCTGCTATAATAACATTTAAAATGTCATATATATCACACAGAATCCTCAACAACTTGGACCCAACAATTTACATCCCAGTTTCAGTGTTCTCCAGCAAATTTTCTTCTTTTTTGTCTACTTCCTTTTGTCAATAAGGGATTCTTTACAGCTACACATCCTTTCAGACCTATAATGCTGAGTTGTCTGCTCACAGTGGAAGGATGGACAGAAACACCTGTGGATTTTTTTCAGATCTGAAGCAACAGTGGAACTTGATTTTCTTCTCTGTTTCAGATGAAAGCTTTAAGTTCTGTTTATCTGATGATGTCAGATCAGTTGAGGTGTTCTACCAAGTCTTGCATGGTTGTTCACACAGCAGACAGTGGCTGCAGATTTGAGTCCCAACCCAACGGAAGCTCAACACAATTTAATAAAAGCCCAGGAAGCTTGGCCTGATTTCTTTCATTTGTTTTGCTTCACTATTTAAAAATACTTTAAATCATATATTCAATTACACACCGAGTTACGCAATGAATTACATTTACATTCAATAGTATCAACAGATTTGAGTCATAACAAAATGCTTCCTCTTTTCTTACAAACATGCACAGTGGTATGGATTAAAAGTTAGGAATTGGCACTACCAACAGAATTTCTCCACTGTTTCAGTGAGCTATGAGTGAGAAATGGCTAATATGGAATTATTTGCTTTTTTAATCACTGGTAATACCTGCAAGCTGCACTTTTCCTCACAACCTGTTTAACTCAGCAGCAAACACCTAATATCGTCACTACTCAATGAGTCCCATTATCCTGACATGGTATTTCCCCCCATGGAACGGACATGCAGGTCACCTGCATTAACATGAAGTGTGGCAAGACAATTGCTTTCCCAAGTCTGTGTGGGACAATTCATCATTTAAGCCCCCTTTTAACCAGCAAAACCCCTGACACGTATCACCAGGCACCCAATTTATGTCCTACCGATCAAGGTAGTAGGCCTTTCACTTTTTTTTCCTCCACTGTGACCCAAATCCTAAAACAAGGACATCCTTCACCGTAAGCCCCCAAGCCACAGCTTTTTAGCTGGCCCTCCGCGGAGGGGAAATGGCTACTGCTGTGATAAACAAAAATGAAATTGATCAGTTTTTGCCATTGATTTCTCATGCTGTATGCATGGAGGGGACACCAAGTGTTTTGAGAACGGCACTGATCGTCATATTTCACAAACAGACTGAGGTGGTGGAACTGACCACCACTTTTTCCTCCAACCGAAAGTGATTCATACAGAGGAGAGAGTCCACAGCAGGTTCCATTACATTTATAGGTTATGCTTTCTCGCTAAGGCTCTGGTGTGACTTTAATAAGGGTTACTGATATATGAGATACAGTTATGATCGTTTTAAATATAATTCTATGAGATGTTTCTTATTGGGCTAGGCTTGGATCGAAGCTGTGAATCCTTAAACATTCTGTTTTAGATCAAGAAGGTTTTTACATAAATCCTCCTAGTGCACATCATAATGTCAACATGAGGCCTCTAACAGCCATATCCTAAAGTAATGATGGCCTACTAATGTTAAAATGGTCTATTAAACCTTAGTGTCACAGTAGTCTAGGTCTACACTGCCACATATAAAAAACAAAATCTATGCAAAGTTCACTGCTGAAGTGCTCCGAGACTTTCTTCAAATATACTGCCTGGAAATAAATATCCTCGTCACAACCACTTATTATCTGAACTCACTTTTGTCAGATACACAGGAAATTACTGCAGCTCCAACCTTTGCATTTTATTGATTACAACAGTGAACATTATCCTTATTGATCTTTCATCTCAGCGTAGCCCAAATATCACATTAATTTTAATTATTGGTTGTTAGCTACAAGCAAGGTTTAGCCCTCATTCACTGATGATTCATAATTGCTTATTATGCCATTTACGGAGTCCCAAATGTTGGATTAGCATAAAGTGTTACCAATGTGTTAATGGAAAAGAGTCTCCAGCGACGACTTGGGAGGGAGCATTGCAAGCCCCAAAAAATTAGGCTTCAGTTAATTAATTAAATCAGTGTATGGATGATTATGCAGGTGAACTCAGCAGCAAAGTCCTGCACTATGAATTTACTGTTTTATATTGTAAAACTGACTTCAATTCCAAAAACTTTGGAATTGAAAACACAATATTTGATGTTTTACCGGTAGTGCTTCACTTTACAGATCAATGATTTATAATTGCTTATCATGCTATTTATAGAGTTTCAAATGTTGAATTGGCATAATTATATGGTAATTATATGGCAATTACGGTAACAAGTTATACTAACCTAAAAATTACATGCTAATTTTCAAGTTGTTACTACATGACAAGCTAATAATTGTAGTGGTAACAGGTTGGTAATAATCAGTTGGGGATTAAAAACACCAGTTGATCCAGTTTTGTGAGCAGAATTTTTAGCAATTCTTTGTTATAGAAGTCTTTAGAATTCTATATATACACACTGTTACCTTCATCGTTTTTTTGAAAGTTACCCATGCCATGAGCGCTACTATACTCCCACACCATGAAAGTTATGGGTTATGAACTTTACACTGGTAGCAGTCTAGATGGTCTTTTTTGTTTTTGGCCTAGAGAACATGATGTCCAAATTTTCCATTAACAATCTGAAAGGTTGACTAGTCAGACCACAATTCACATTTCGACAGCTCATAAGTCCATTTAAGATGAGCTTGAGCCCAGAGAAGTTGGCGGTGTTTCTGAACATTGTTGACATGTGGCTCCCACTGTGCATAGTATAGTCTTAACTTTCATTTCTGGATGCAGGTGTGAATGATGTTTATTGACATGGTTTGACAATGTGTTTCTTGACAGATTTCTCTTTCCCCAAACCTTTTTAATGATATTATGCACTGTATATGGTGAAATACTTCAAATCCTTACAACTACTCACTGAGGAATGTTGTTCTGTTGGATTTTTTATTTATTTATTTATTTATTTTTTTTTGGCATCAAGAAAAGTGACAAGCCTTGACCCATCTTTGTTCATAAATAAACTAGGCCTTTTCTGCATGCCCTTTTTATAGGAAATGATTACTGCACTGCCTGTTTAAGATGTTTTCAAACATTTCATAATTTTCCTAGGCTTAAATTGACCTTGTTATGGAACATCATGTGAAACGTGCAGTTTCAGAATGAGTGTAATAAAGAAATCCAGGTCAAAGTGGTTTTATAAATCATTGCTTTCTGTTTTTCTTTGCATTTCAGATACTGTTCCAACCTTTTTGGAATTGCAGTTTTTGCTAAAATAATAAATTTATCAGGTGCAGAACTTTTTTGTATCATCTTTGGCAGCTTGATTAGTTTATTTGTTTTCCTTTTTCTGGACAGTATATTGATAGTAACTAGATGGATAGTATAGATTAATATTTCAGACTGTATCACTGTTTGAAACAAAGCAGCATGTAAATAGATGAGTGAATTATTTAATGCTCTGCTGCAAAAGCTCTTGAGGCTGTAATGGTTAAACAGGTCGGAGGCAAACAGCGTTTTGGGTCAAATGGCGCATGAGATCATGGAAATAAACAGCTTTAAAAGAATGAGTAATTTATGAGGCAAAGGCCTTTCTGCTGGAAATATGCTCTACGGTCTTTTGAAAGAGGTGAGTAACTTGGGAATATGAACTGTAAACCTGGGGATTTGAGACAGCAAGCAACATTTTATTATGCAGGTTTCTATAAGGGTTGGATACTAATGGTGCATTTACACAATAACAATTAATGCATGTTTTCCCACATATATTTTATTATTTGTGAGTAATCTCCCTTTTCTCTGTATGGTAAACAATTAAGGAGACATTTCTATGTCTGCTGTCCACAGACAAGAGTGGGTGCCAGACCTTTTGAAGAAAAGAAAAAACAAAAAGGCATTATTCTTAGACATTCTGCAGTTTTTACCACAATGCAGGAGTTGTTACTACATTTCTTTTTGCTCTGTTATAGTAGAGAGAGACCCATATCATAAATTCCAGTTAATTAGAGTGCACATACCACCCACTCAAGTGAAAATGCACTCCTTTGAAAGCTTTTTGGTGTGTGAAACCCACTCTTATTTCAACAAATGAAAACAGCAACATTATATTTATCATGCTTCTTAGCCCTACACTTGTCACTGTACACAAATCTGGAACCTCACTGACAAATTTCCAGCAAATATGCTGGCAGCAAAATAGTGGTTGAGACTGTCAATCATCTCCAGCCGTCATCTCTTAATTATTGTTTATACAGGGTCATAACTAACCTCCATTGTCAGGGTAAAGTGTTTTCTTCAGCTATACCAAAGCAACTTTCTTTTATCTGCTCTTCCACAGAGAATGCAGCTATTCAGACACACTTGATGATCCACTTCATTCTCCACTCCGCAGCCACAATTACACCGGCAAATACGACGCGGCAACCCTGAACAAAAAAGGAGAACAGGTGCCAATTATCACCTGTCTCTGTCTTTTGGTACGTAATTACACCGCGATTACTCAGCCTCGCCTTGCTGAATGAGAAATCCTTTTAATCACTCCAGAACTCTTCCTAAGGGGCTGGGGATGTTGTTTGTGTGGGCGGTTTTGGCGAGATAGCATTATTAATTTGATTAAACGAAAACCTCCAATCTCATGTCCCTCGTGGCGTGACAACGCCTGTAGTTGGGTGGTAACTTAAGGCCTCCTGAAAGCAGGTGACTGCCGCCGTTAGCTTATCCTTCGCTCATTTGCAAAGTTCATCCATGGCATTAGCGTAATTAAGGCCAGGGCCAAGGCAGGCAAACAGCTCCCCACCTAGCACAGCAAGCTAGAGCCTGGAAAAGCACTTATTTGCTTCAAATCACTTATTCACTGGAGAGTTTGGCAGTTTATGTGCTGGAATGAGATGCTGAAGTTGAGGGCGGATTTCTTGATTTTACCATGGGCAGCGCTCCAAGACTGGGACTCCATTCCGGGTTCACACTAACGCAGCCTGGATGAACCGGGTGGCTTTGTCAAACTGTTGTTTAAGCTCTGTTTATTTGCATTCGTAGAAGAGGGGGGTTAGAGCAAAAGACGAATATTTGCCGGCTTTTTTTTTTTCAGATACAAAGCAGTTACATGGTTTTAAGATTCTGCTCATTGGCACCAGCTGTTCAGCAATCTGTTCCTATTTCCAGCAAAGCGCTGTGGCATTTATTTATTTATCTGCAAACAAAATTGAGGCGTACAAGGTCTGCTTGGAAACCCTCCCTCTAGTGATATTCAATAAGCCTATTTCTATGGCGACCCAAGTCTGAGACTGAAGTTGGTTGATCGCCTCCTATTGGATTAGCCCATGGGATTCCAGTACTAGATGGAAGAGAAGACGTAAATTTGATCATGGAGGTTGCATGATTCCGCAGTGGATGGACTTTGAGGCATTTATTGCTTTGGTGTGTTGCAGCTTTAAAACCTGCTGGGTTGTGTTTTCAACCCAAATACTAAGTTGAGCCTGTGGAGTTATTTCATTGGGTTATTTTTATAGTACTGGTTAGGTTTTGGGTAGCCTGGCTACAGGGTTTGTGAGTGTGTCACCATAACATCTCAGTCAATAGGTTCATTTTTGAATCATAGCAATATGCAAGGGAGCCAGTTATAACAGAGTTGGTTTAACGGCTTCTCATCAGGCCACAGATCTGCTGCTGCTGATGTCATTGTATTAGAAACTGTAGCGATTATTAGTTAGCTTACTAAGGGGGGTCATTGGTAGTTATAGCCCATAATATGAAGGTTTTTTTTTTTTTTTTGTCTAACTTTATATATGAATATTAAGTCATTTTAAGGAGGCATTTATGTAATCAGTAAAATAATTATATTGTAGCTTTACCTTACAATCTTAGCAAAAAGCGTTCTGTTTTGTACTGAAAAAAGCTGGTGGACCAACAATAGTGGAACCTATTTTGGCACTTTTTTAAACAGGGTCTTTGAAGATCTTCAACAGCTCTCCATCATACACTTTGAAAAAAGATGGTTCTTCAAGGGGTTTTTTAGCAAAGAAAATGGTTCACGGTTCATAGAACCATGAACACTCAAAGAACCCTTTGCGTGATTAAAAGGCTCTTTACATTGTGGAAACGTTTTTCACATTGATGGAGAATGTGCTAAAGATGGTGCGATACAGAACCTTTTTGAAAAAGGGTTCTTCTATTAGTACAATGTCAAGCTTGTAGCAGTAGCAGAGCCCCATTTTTAATGCGCAAGGGCAATGAAAGCTGTCCCATCGAGTCTGAACCGACAGAAGGGCTACTGTGGCACAAGTTACAGATTGTTTTAATGATGGTTATGGGAGGAATGTGTCACAACACACAGTGCATTGCAGTCGTACAGACTGATCACAGTGCCCAAGCTGACCCCTGGCCACCATCAGGGGTGCCTACAGTGGGCTCAGAAGCATCAAAACTGGACCATGGAGCAATGTGAGAAGGTTGCCTAGTCCGATGAGTTCCGTTTTCTTTTCCATCACATGGACGGCTGGGTATGTATGCAGCATTTACCTGGGGAAGCGAAGGCACTTGGATGCACTATGGGAAGAGAACAAGCTTGTGGAGGGATTGTGATGCTATGGACAATTTTCTGCTGGGAACCCCAGGGTCTGGGCATTCATATGGATGATAATTTGACATGTGCCACCTACCTAACATCATTTGGACCAGGTACACCAGTTCATAGCAGTGGTATTCCCCAACGACAGTGGTGTCTTTCATCAGGATAATGTATCTTGCTACATTACACACATTGTTCAGGAATGGTTTGAGGGCCATACTGAGTTCAAGGCGTTGGCCTGGCCTCCAAATGACCAAGACCTCAATCTGATTGAGCACCTGGGGGATGTGCTGGTATGAGGCGCCACCTTGCATCTTACAAGATCTGCTGCTAATGTCTTGGTGCCAGTCCATGCCACAGTGGGTTGGATCAGTTTTGGTGGCATCCGACAGACCAACAGCATATTAAGCATAATGTTTTGGCTCATCTATGTATATTTACTCTGACCTAGCCTGAATTTTTCATATAACCCAGTGAAGTTGGGTCAGTTCTGTTATATAGTGACCCAGTGCTGGGTTATGAAAGTGACCCAAATTGTTTTTTTCTTATCCCACCATTTCTTCAGTGAGATTTACTAGGAATGAAGCGGTTCCTTTAAAAAAAAAGAGAGGCAGGAGTGGATAAAACAGAGTCTATGTCATCATATGTGCCATCGAGCTCTGAAGAACTCATCACTCAAACTCATGCAGAGTACACAGTTGCCCAGATGATGCACTTTTGTGATCACATTACGGCTAATGATATTGCGGTTACCGCCTACAGTTCTAAAGTGCCACACATTAGCAAAAATAAGGACTTTTTATGTGACATACAAACCCTTCACATTCTGATAATCCTTCACGATTGTCGCAGTATTATATACTTCAGCAAACAAGTGTGTAATACTTTGGGGAATTTACGATGAGCAGTTCTTAAAAAAAGCTTCTACAGTTGCTTGTTGAGCATGATTTAGCTCAGTAGCGCCGTGTAGTCCTCAATGGAACACTCGCATTCATTATGGGTACAGTGCAGCTACTCCATAGGGGCTTTACGAATTGCACTTGGCAAAATGAGGCTATTCATTTCAACTCGCAGTGCCCTAAAATTGCTATAGCGGGATTGCAAATGTGTCAAAATCTCACCATTTCATTGGTGGTGTGAAAAATTATGTTGTCAGAATA
>JAILXH010115488.1:0-13708 GCA_023558415.1 Piaractus mesopotamicus
TGACTGTGCATAACAGTAGCAAGCTTGACAGGCAGGATGCACACATACGATTGTAAAAAGAGACCATTTTTAAAAAATCTCACAAAGAGACATTAGAAATGTTACTGAACTGCAAACTACAAAATATTGTACAGGGAGGTCATTTTTCCTTCAGCTCAAAAACTGGAATTTGGGAAACAATAGCACAGAAAGTCAATGCCTCTGTGAAATCTGGAGGTGTTCTGAGAGTTGAAATTGTCTTATTTCAGCTGCTGTGGCTGCTGCCATTGCTAAGAAAACAACACCACACTTTTCAGACACTGCTACTTGTGTATGCTTGGTTGTAAGAGGCAGAGAAAACGCTATGCAAAACTGGCCATTAAAACTGTAGTAAGTGGAATATGGAATTGTCTCCAGTATCTAATTTGGTATGCATTTTGCATTTTGTCATGTACTTGTTGCATAAACTGTTTTGGCTCGCATACCACTATGCTCATTTGCTCTTTGGACTGAACGTGTCTGTTTTTTGCCTGAAATCCGGCACAAAAAGCTTAGTACATCTGGCCCTCAGTGCTCAAAACTCTCAGCAAGCTATTGTGCCAGAGCAACACCCACTAACATTACCATGTCACAGTGTTACTCTCTGTGGGAGACTAGCATCACTATTGTGCTGAAAATGATGCATCACCCAAAAAATATGTGGTGGTTCATATGGTGGTCCTTTTACATTGATAGATTAGGTAGAGGGAGGCTGATAGTCAGCAACAGTCAGGAAGTGTAAACCTACAAAGCGCATCTTTATGGTGCACCTGATAAAGTGGTCAGTGAGTGTAGGTAGAACTTCAGTTGCACTTTACAATTACTGATTCATGTTAATATAAGTGTTAATGTAAGTTAACTGGGTTCAGGGGATGTCGCAAGGACAAAACAGCTAGTGTGTGTGTGACAGCAGATGCAGTAGGGACACCAAATGGAATACATACATGGTGGCTGCAAGTGCTAGTAGCAACAACACTAATCCATTTAACGCTGGATTTTTGCCCATTACTTTAATGCACCCGGATTTGTATTTTGGTAAACACAGGTAATGAAAGCTTTTAGCGTTCTTTCAGTCTGCCCATTCAGGCGGCTTTGTGATGTTTCACAAGCATGTTGAGATGCATCTACTCATTGACCCTGAACGAGAAGCCTGCAAATGCAGTGGCATATTGGATTAATGAAGACTCTGCGATCACACACATGGGTGCACACACACATACACACACAAAGGCCATGCAGGGAGAGACTATACACCCAGGATTAAGTCAGAGTAATCTTCAGTGATTGAAAGAGACACCGGGGCACTGGTCATTGCAGGAGCCTTTATTGATTCCTCAAAAAATGGAATGAGTAAGCAGCTTGGGAACCTGGTGATGAAAGTGGCAGTCGTAGAGGTAATATAGACCTTCTCTCTCCACTATTTAATGCTAAAATTAGACTCTGGCTTTTCCAAGAGGCCTTAATCCATCTTTGGAAGAAGAGCCTTGTTTTTTTTTTTTCTCTCATTTTGTCCATTGCTTGGGCAGGTTCGGCATTTCAAAATGCACATAAACAACAGCATTAGTTGGCTTTAAACCTATTTGTTTGTTTGTTTAAACCTATAAGTTTAAGGCACATGTACAGAAACACTCCTTGTGGGACTTGTGCTCATGCCCCTTTTGTCCTCAGATTGTACAAGTGCCCTCTTGGTTGGTATGTAGCACTTACTGTGTAACTATGCTGTATAGCGAGACGAGGCTCTCTACGAAGTCTTTATGTTTTCAGGTGCAATTCTCCTGAATAACTCTGACCTGTCACGTATTACCACAATATAAAATCCCACCAATAAAATTATGATAATCTTTTCAAGAAAGCATCAGATTCCATAACGTGGTTATTTCGAATGATGACCAAATGTAGTATTAGGAATAAAAGTTATTAATAACATGCTACACCAAGGTTTCATTATTGAAAAAAAAAAGGAAATTACACAAGACTGTGGAGCTCTTAAATAGATTTCTAACTAAACGCTATGCGGAAAAAGTGTAGTGAGTACTGCCACAGCTTTGCACGCGGGTGACTGGCGTTCAAATCCAAGCACAGTTTTATCTGAAACATGATTACACTGTCTATCTTGATAGAAGTGATTGCAATATATAGTAAATAAAATTTAAATTAATAAAGTTAAATTTGTGTTCATGTTGCCCTATTTTACCCTTGAGCGCCTGCCCCTCAAAATGTCTGGAAACAATTTAAAACTGTCCGTAAAATTTTTTAATAATGTTAAATTATATTGACCATTTTTATCGATTTTTTAGCACCTTAAAATTGGTAGCATATTGGTCATAAAAATGTAATATTGGTTAGAACCTAAAGTCAGCAATACATTTAGAGATATTGGCCCTACATCTCATTGAAAATTGGCCCAGAGTAGTTTAGGCGTAGTAATACCGCAGCAGGCTACAGGGTTTTCTATCACTGTGTAAAGGAAGCATGAGGCTGCCTTTATTGTTGGATGCACTGTGTGAGTTTCTCAGCAAATGCCAGCCTCAGCCCCTCAAATAGCCAGGACTCATTGGCGGGTACAAAGTTTTACTATACACTTCTATAACCTATGGAATATCTCAGCCAGTTTGCATTGTGGTCCATATAGTTATTGAGTAATAAGCCTTAGGTTTTAAGGGGTTACACAGGTTCACGTTCAGAAGGGAATTCAGATTGCTATATAAAAGCTTAACATTGATTGTTTGATGAGAATTAATAATAAAAGGCAACTATAAAGTATGGAGTGTGTTCTTACACATTTTTTCTCTTGCTCAAAATGATAGGTAATGACATAAACAATACAAAATCTGGCCTTTGTTTTACATGTTCTTTCAACATAAAAATGTTGAAAAAATATGTGCCGCCCCATCATGAGTGGATTTTAAAAGTATTGTAGTCAAAAATTTCAATGCAATCTTAGGAATCAGGAAGACTATTTGTAAAAATTTAATGTAATAGCCTTGTGATGTAGTTTTTAGAGACATTAAACAATTTCGACATGTTTTTTTGATCTTTTTTATTTATTTTATTTATACCGCTGTGAACAATTCTGAATAGGTAAATTTCTCCAGAATGCACCATTTCACGCTGAATTCCTTTGTTTGAATCTCTTAGATTGCATTATGATGAAATGTTGAACAATTAAAGGTAAATTTAGCTGTGACGTTAAAGGGCTAAACGAATGGATTTGTGTAATGCTGACTGTAGTCATAGAACTAGCCTTGTTAGTTTGAATTTCAGGTTACACCTTTTTATTGTCATTGGTTAAACAGACCAGAGACTAATACATCTTTTTAAAAGCTTATTCCCAGTACTTTTCTTTCCTTCTTCAAAAGAAGTACTTAGCTGAACTAGACGCACTACCAGAGTGCCTTAATCCCCTTAACTCTAGAGAGTGTGTCAGTAGTCTGTAAGCTGTGAAAACAGAGTGTGTGTGTGTGTGTGTGTGTGTATGTGTGTGTGTGTATGTGTGTGTGTATGTATGTGTTGTCCCAGTCCTACATTACCTTCTAAGATCAAACACGAGCAGTGAGACGACAGCAGGCGCAGGAGAAGGCTAACGAAGGAGCTCGTCTGGGTGAGGCAGCGCCCTGGTGGCATGACATTTGTCAAATCACTTTACTGCTGCTGAGAGCGACAACTTCAACAAAGCTCTCGCGAGGGTTTGTTAGAAAGTTCATTTTGAAGAGAGGTACACTGTGGAGTAGTGCGCCTGACAGTCTGACAGTTCTCAGTGGTGATGAGACTAATTGTAAATCACGTTGTCTTTTTACCATTGAAGGTAGAGGACTAAAAAATGCATGAAAGTTCAATAGTCAAACTAAAAAAAAATTTTTTTTTGATGAAATTGATGATTGAATTTTAGGTGTTATTAATTAGACATACAGTAAACTACAATATATAGTATGTGTGGCTACATGAGATTAGGAATAGACAGAAAGACACTATGCTATCATTGTCAAGATAAATTACATTGAAGTGTATTTTTTCTGGGTATATCATAGGTATTGCCTGTACATCTAGAACACTGAGTAACTACATATGTCATAAAAAAAACTATCAAGAAACCCTATAAACAACATCCACCTCTTTAATGCAGATTTTGAAAAATGCACATAAAACCCCTGGATGGAAAAGATAGAGATTTGAAAAAGTGCCTAAATATCTTTAAAAAAAAAAAGTGTTTACACTTAGATGAGATGCAAAAGTTGTTTTGTTAAAGGATGATGATGAAAAATGATGATGGAGCCCTCTACCACTGCCCACTCTGCCTGACGTCTCTGAACTCTTAGGGTTAGTGCTATGTACAGGTGACAAAGTGCTGTCAAAGCTGCTCAACGCAGAGCTAATAAAGGTTCAGTAAAGATTCCTTTATCATATATGGCACACACAGTGAGTGAGACTCTTGTCTCGCACCATAAGTCGCAAGCAATATCGGATTTCTAGAAATCTAATTAAGAGGCCTGGATTTCATCTTAGTAATCTGCTTTTTCAATGCATGTATACGCTTACTCTGATTTCTTTCGCTTTTCTCAGTCCGCGCATGTGTGAAATCAGCGCTGTCCGAGAAACAGCAAGCAGCGTTTAACACAGCACCCACAAGATGGCAACAAAACACTTTTGGAACAATGCTAAAATCAGCTGCTTGACAAATTTAAGAATTTAAATATTCTTCTAGATGATGTATATTCATATGACTTGATATTTAAGAAAAAAAAAAGCTACGACGATGTTTGAGTTTTACATTATATTTACATCACATCTACTTCTGTGAGTTTATTGGTGGGTTGCAAAGCAGATATCAGATTATTGCCTGACTCATGTACACCCATAGTTTTCCCCATTATCTGATTAACCAGGTGCATGTAAACATATTGAACAAATTACTGCCAAAATCTGATTTTCTGCAGTTATCAGGTTATTAAGTGTATGTAAACACACTGAGTGATAATACAGTATCATTGAATGAGTCTTTCCCAAAGTTGTCAAAAAGACAGGATTAATACAGAGAAAATACTTTTTTATGCAAGACTCTTGGAACCCCCAAAATGACTTGACTTGTTGTTAAGAAATAAATATACAAACATATTGCGAAAATGCCTCAGGTATTGTGATGCTGTTTTGTTATTTTGTTGTTTTTTTTTGTTTTTTTGCCGTATCACCTGCACTTAGATGAGATTAATGCTGTCTTGAAGCGCTTATTCTAAGTTAATATTTCTAAGTTACAGTGTGATATTTATGACACATCTCGCTGTCATGAGCTCAACAAAGAAAACATAGAAAACCTGCATTTTTATTCACTGATGTAAGTTTCCATGTAAAATGGAAAGCACATTTAACACTATCTCTGTTTCATGATAAACTTACGTAGCTGACTGAGTGACTGGCTAGGGAACACAAAACCCCCTTGGCTTTGTTTCAAGCTAAAGGTTGGCTTGCATCTGAAATGTGCGCAAACACGAACATCAATCAAATGATAGAAACACAGCATGCTTTCAAATGTGAATATTTGCTATCAGTTGCTGACACGCTGTCCTTGTTTTCCGTCACGCCTCGCCAATGCATGCATCATAATCGTTTCTGATTTTCTGATAATTATGACTGTTGAGAGCCATTCATGTGATTGTAACTCACAATTGCCATGTTTCTAACAGCACTGTCAGATCTTTAATTTGGTCTTCTCTCTATACAAAGACACTGTCTTCTTAAACGGCTGGCTCTTTGATGTCTGTAAGCTCAGTCCCGCTGATGAGGAACTGTAATATGCTGTGTGGTGTATTAGTTTTAGGTTGAAGAGGTGTTACTCTCCCAAATGTGTGTTCTTGATCTCTGTCCCTTTGATCTCACCTTTCGCTCCCCATTTTAATTAGCAAACAATCTTGCGTGCTTGTTAGTGGCCTCGTGTTTTAGCAAGTCAATCAGCGCTCTTTTCTGTTTCGTTTGTCCAGCTCGAGCTTTCATCTTAAACAATATTTTGAGAGTCACATTATGGCTAGACGAGTCTATTTAAGATTTTGCCTAAAGAGCAGACGTAACAATAGCTGTGATGTTGTGGATTAAAGGCTTCCCGCGTCTTTGATGTTAAACAGATTGCATACAAAGTGAACATCCATGTCCCTCTTTAGTCAAACACCTTGTTCGCCCAAATTGATTTAATTGTTGGCCATTAAGGAGACGTGAGTCAGAGCTTATGATAATTTTCTCACATGGTAACTTTCCTCAGGAAGATGTGCATGTCCATGCATGCGCCGCACACTTTAATGCACACGCGTGCGCGCACACATACACACAGAGGTTTGTTTTCAGTGTTGTTGCTATTTTATTAAAGCCTTGTAACATTTTCTTGTTCATCTTTGTTTTGCTTTATACATTTTTAAAATTAATAAAACCACCAGCTGCCCTTTACATTGTATGCACATTTTCTTACTAATAGACCAATAGAAATGATAAAATTTCATTATGCATGAAAAGTTAGAAAGGTTTTTTCCTTCATTACAATTTACAATTTTGGAGATTTCACCTTACATTATAGGTTAGACCTGCTTTTTCTCTGGTTTTGTAAAAAAAAATTAGAATATCATTGTCCTGAAATGTGTGGACGTTTTATTTACTTTAAACTACCAAGCAATCCTTTCATCAAGGCAGAATACAAGTACTCAGCCTAAACACTAAATGCTAGTCAAAACAACCACTCTTTTGACAAAAATGCTAAACTGTCTTGCTCATATATGATATGATTGACATAGGTAGAAGATCAAAAATGTCCAGTGCCCGTTCAGTGAAGTTTTCATATATTTAGATATCTATCCAAACAATATTTTGAGAGTCACATTATGGCTAAGCAAGTCTATTTTAAGATTTTGCCAGTATCTATTTAAGATAGTGTCAGTGAGTGACTGACATTAGTAGGCTAGTTAGCTCTGTATCACTCATTACTTTGACTTCAGGTTGCATTGGCTAATGTGTTAACTTATCTAATTAAATCACTTACTGAAATTTTCAACACACAGTGTATTGTCAAAAAATATTAATTACATAGAGTACGTAAGACATTCAAATGATTCCACTGAAGTCTGGGGAAGCTGCACCGTGTCTTTCCATTCGCTAAATAGACTGTAGGGTGGACGTGGGGTGCATTCAGCACCACTTTGTCTCATGCACATGTTTAAGAAACAGTGTAGAACACATATGCAATTTTGTTAAAAAAAACAATTTAAGATCTGAGTTGGACTTGGGCTGAAAAGCACTGGCCAATTTCCCCCCCCTGTGTATGGCTCGTAGCACTTAATGGGTTTTTTTGTTGTGGTCCATCTGAATGTGCAAGGAGGAATATAAATCTCTAATGAGAGTACCAAGGGTCACTGTTATTTGTACACTTTCTACAGCTGTTAGCCTAACTCTATTATTCTATAATCATGACATTTAGATGGCAGCTCTGTATTGATGGCTTTGAGTAAGTGCAAGGTTATGCCAGTTCATTCTAGGCATGCTTTCCTCTTGTACCCTGAAGGACTTTCTCTGACTGTTTCTGCCTGTTACTGCCTTACCTTGAGTTCAACCTCTGTTCTCTTCCTACATGTGTTTCTGTTTTTTTCAGTCAGATCGACAGGTTTGACCTTTTCCTTATGGACTGGTCTGAGCTGATGTGATATATGCTGACCTGGGCCAGACGTTTAACTGATCGCTGGGGTATGCTTCTGTTCAGCTGTTTCACTCACCAGTGCTCTTCTTTCACATTCTGAAACCCCAAACACTCAACTTGCTCTTTGACTGCACATCCAGGAAGGCAAAAAGGTTATGAGACATGAGACTGTAGGGTTGGAGTTCAGGCCTCACAATATGAAGAAAATACTAGTATTGTGAGTGTATTTCTACCTATTGCAGTGCATAAATATCTTGATTCAGAGGTGCAACTTTGGGGATCAACGTCAGGCTAAAGCTTGCATGCAAGAATTGAAACCTAAAACTGTGCAAACAACGTACACCTACAATTACACTTATATTGCTATCTCCTGTTTTATATGTCAGTATTAAAACACAAAAGCAGATAACATCATTAAGAGGAATAATATCATACATATTTAGTATACAGATTTAGTGTTGTAGCTTTCCATTGTGTACTACAGTTCTTCTTATCTGCATGTTGTTAAAAATCTTTTTGCAAAATATCCCATTTGTTATAAATATGGTGATAATTAAGAAAAACTATTAAGAACTATTATGGAATAAGTCAACAATCACTGTAAAGATCATTAAGAAGTGTTAAAACTAATTCCAGGACAATGTATTCCTTTTTTTTTTCCTATACTGACTAAATAAAACAACAATTTATTTTGAGTTTAATTAGAGTTTATACTGTAATTGACAGCTAGCCTGTATAATAATTGGTATTTGACAACTGTTTTGCAACTCAGCTATGTACTTTTTTTTGACAATCTTCCCACAACCCCCAAAATGTCAAAGAGTGGAGAGGACATGTCCCGTCTACCCCCTCCCAAATTTGCACCAGTGCCTCATTAATCAATTAATCAATACACCTACAGAAACGTTGACCTGGAACAATGATTGGTCAAGTTGCTCACGGTGCATAGTAAAAAACATTTTGATTGAATCACTGTGATTGATTAGGCTGATGTAATATCACTATTGCTAAGGGCTATACCGCAGTAAAGAGTAACAAAAGCTACAATGTACAGCCCTGGTTATAGTAGTGCTACAGTGGAAAAAAAAGTCTACACACCCCTGTTAAAATGCCAGGTTTTTGTCATGTAATAAAACTCAGACCAAAATGAGTCATTTCAGATTCCCACCTTCAATGTGACCCATAATCTGTACAATTCCACTGAAAAACAAACTGAATTTGTTTAGAGGGGGAAAAATAAAAATAAAGAACTAAAATAATGTGGTTGCATAAATATGCACACCCTTAAACTAGTACTTTGTTGAAGTACCCTTTAACTTTATGACAGCATTCAGTCTTTTCCCCAGTAGGATTCAGGTCTGGGCTCTGGCTGGGCCATTCCAAAACTTTGATCTTCTTCTGGCGAAGCCATTCTTTTGTTGATTTGGAGGTATGCTTTGGGTCATTGTCGTGCTGAAATGAGAAATTCCCCTTCATCTTCAGCTTTTTAGCAGAGGCCTGAAGGTTGTGTGCCAAAATTGACTAATATTTGGAACTGTTCATAATTCCCTCCACCTTGACTGAAGCCCCAGTTCCAGCTGCAGAAAAACGGCCTCAAAGCATTATGCAGCCTCCACCATGCTTTACTGTGAGTATGGTGTTCTTTTGGTGATGCGCAGTGTTGGCTTTGTGCCAAACATATCTTTCGGAATTATGACCAATAAGTTCAATCTTGGTCTCGTCAGACCATAACACGTTTTCCCACATACTTTTGGCAGACTTGATGTAGGTTTTGGCAAAACACAGTGGGGCTTGGATGTTTTTCTTTGTTAGAAAAGGCTTCCGTCTTGCCACCCGACCCCACAGCCCAGACATATGAAGAATACGGGAGATTGTTGTCACACGCACTGCACAACCAGTACTTGCCAGAAGTTCCTGCAGCTCCTTTAATGTTGCTGTAGGCCTCTTGGCAGCTTCCAAGACCAATTTTCTTTTTGTCTTTTCATAAATTTTTGAGGGATGTCCAGTTCTTGGTAATGTCACTGTTGTGCCAAATGTAATCCACGTCTTGATGACCATCTTCACTGTGTTCCATGGTATATCTAATGTCTTGGAAATTTTGTACCCTTCTCCTAACTGATACTTTTCAACAATCAGATCCCTTTAATGTGTTGTAAGCTCTTTACGGACCATGGCTTTTGCTGTAAAATGCAAGAAAGAAAATGGCAGGAAAATCCTACTAGAACTGCTGAACTTTATATGGGGTGAATCAGAATCACTTTAAAGGATGGCAGCTGTGTACTGACTACTATTTAACATGAGTTTAAATGTGATTGGCTAATTCTGAACACAGTCACAACCCCCATTTATGCAACCACATTATGTTAGTTAATTTCATTAATTTCATTTTACCCCTCTAAATGATTTGAGTTTGTTTTTCAATTGAATTGTACAGATTATGGGTCACATTGAAGGTGGAAATAAATCTAAAATTATTCATCTTGGTCTGATTTTTTTTTTACATGACAAAAACCTGGCATATTAACAGGGGTGTGTTGACTTTTTATATTCACTGTAGGTGATTTTGATAAAATCCAGTATCACAGTACTTTCCAAAAATATCATGATATGTAATGATTTTTAAGCATGCATGAAATAAAATTGCTTCTGGTACCCTATGCTAAAAGAATGTCTTACAAACCTGACATAGCTAGTATTAATAAGACTGTTTTGTCCTGTTCTTGTCTTAAAATTGCAAACATTTTTTCAAATGTCCTTTTTTTAAAACGATCAGAAGCTCCCAGCAAATAACATACAGTGCAGATAACTGCGTATTTGTTAAAAACAGGAATGAAAGTAAAAATCAAAGAAAATAAAACGATCATTTTATATGACTCTAGCCCCAGTGCTCTTATATAATCCAGTGATAGGTTGTTGTCTTATCCAGAAGCGTCTGTGTTGAAAGGGTTGAGAGGCCATTTGGACACACCGCTTCATGTTGGTATGATGAGAGTTGAATGACTGAGTGAAGGCTGAGTGTATGATGTAATGCTACTTCTGGGTGACACTGATCACATCCTATTGGGGCGCGTACTAACATTAGTGAAGTCTCCTCACTGGGAGCTATCTGTTTTCACACGTCTGCTGTGCAGAAAAACACATTGTGATTGAAACGCAATATCCAAGGAGAAGCCAGCTTGAGGCGGCGGAGCTTCAGAAAGGTGCTGTTCCTTGTGTCATCACATAAAGACAGGTCTGTAGACAGCTGGATCTGTTGGTGAACATTGGTGCAGTCCCTTGAAAGAGGGAGAATTCACAGCTGTTCTCTCAGCCTCACATGTTGGAGGCCCATATGCCATTTTCAGGGATGAGGTTGGAACATATGCACCATCCACTCCCATTTTCCTTGGGGTTCCTGGATGACAGCTCATCCACCCCTCCCCAGTTCTCCAGAAATATGATTACCGAGCTTAGGCTCTTACGAGGCTCCCCAGACCCTGCCTGACATCTGACTGGACGCGGATGGTTACTTCGTGTTTGGTTTCCAAGGTTACTGAGGACATGTCTGAAAATAGTAGTGACAGTTTGCATTTGATAAGTTAGATGATTTGAACTTCACATGAGCATCACTTAGACTGCATAGCAGTTTTTTTTTAAGTTGCTTTGATGCTAGAGCTGTGGTGGTTTCTTGTGCTTTCCTTGCTTTAACACACCTGGCCCTACTAAGTAAGTAAATAGCAAGCCCATCCCAAGTTGAAGTGGGTGTGTTGCAGCAAGATAACTCTAAAATGTTCAGGGCAGGAGGCCTCCATGACCAGGATTGGGAGCCACTGTCTTAGACCAGTTTAGGTGTAAATGAGAGGTGTTAATTCCACTATTTGGTTTGGCCCAGAGAAAGATGTTTTCCCATTTTGAGTCTTGGTTTCTCTCACTCTTTCTTCATGTTCTTGAGACATTTGTTCCTTTTGAGTCTTGGTTCCTCTCACTGTTTTTATCCTCATGCTTTTTGGGGAGTTGTTGCTTTTAACTTTTCATTCCTCTCATTGTTTCTTTGTCATATTCTTTTGGTGGTTTTTCCTGCGACTGTTGTCCTCAGCTTTCTCAGTAAATGTCTGGACTCCCATTTCTGGAAAGCTGCTGTGTCTGTTTCAAAAAACAGTATACGAATAAATAGAAAACGTTAAGCTTTGTTTTCCTTGAATTACAGGCCCAGTGGTAACCTTCTCAGAAGCATATTATGCAGTATCCTTTCAAACTGTAGCAGAAAATAGATTATGAATCAGGACTGAAAGAAGAAATGTCCAAAGCAGACGACAAAGAAGGTGCCTTTTAAAAGTTTAGATTGTAATCTTTTCAAACAGTGTTATCTTGGAGAGCATGTGATGTGGGCCACTATTCAGCTCTACTTTCAGAAGTTGGACCATGCAGTATTTGAGCCTGATTTTAAATGACTATGCATGCTAAAATCAATGAAAGCATTAAGACTTTGTCTATACTTTCATATTCAAATAAGCATTCATGTAAAACATTTTTGAACTATTTAATGGTATCACAGAGCTGTAGCAGTTAAATTTCTATTTTTCATTGCCAAATACCATTTCCAAGATGCCATGTACCTGTGTGTCTTTGCAGTAAATGACTAATGTTAGTGGATTCCGCTAGAGCAGTCGCCTCTGGATTGACACTCTCTCTGAACAAGTGCAGCATGTTCCTAGTAACAGTACGGCAAGCAGCTGAGCATCTCTGATGGGAAAACCAGCATTGCATTACAAGTGCAGGCATTATGTAAGGAACCCATCATACATTGTATTACTGGTTCACATTTTACTTGATGTAGATAGCTTGTTATGAAACTGCTGTTTCTTTCTGAGGAGATGCTATCATATTGCATCCAATATCAGACATCAGACTAAAATTGATATAGCATGGATCCTGAGACTAGGCTGACTGTGATTTAGGCTCACCTATGCTTAAGTCCTTGGCATGCTAGCTTATATAGCCTAGTGTATGTGTGAGTGTAACCTGTATGTGCACCTGGCTCTGGTGCTTTAGTGCGGCGCAGCTGCTGGAAGCTGTCATCCAGAGTGGGAAGAAGGCCAGGGTTCCTCTGTGCATGGCACAAGGCACATGGCACAATCCATTTCAGACCAGGAGGATCTTAGCACTCCTTCATTCAGTCATGGGCCCTTCTGAATCTCAGTTCAGCTCCATCAACTCTTCATCCCAATGCAGCGAGAAAGACTCCAGTGACACAGAGCGGAGCTATACAGAGTAATTTCATAGTTACAACTACTTTAAGGGGTTTCCTGTGCATGTAATTGGAAAATCATTGATCGTTAATAATACTAATCCAATGGTGGCATGTCATGTGACAATGCATGTTTGTTACCCGTTTGCGTACAACTGGTATTTCATGATGTATGAAATCAATGCTTTTTCAATTTTATAAAGTGGTAAGCAATTCAGTACTCTAACTTTCATTCAGCTGCACTTGTGACCTACTGCTCCTAAAAACAAACATAACCTGTTCCATTTTGTATTCGTGATGTGATGAATATTAAGCTGTGTTGTATTTCCCTGTCTCACTGTTAATCTTTCCTTTAGAATATGTTGAATGAAGCCATGTTTTAATCATTTAGTTACTTATTTGATTTGCAGAGATGTTACTTGAGAGTTGTTAATGAAACTGTAATAATTTGAGTGTTTTGCAGTGTTCAGTCCGGTAGTTAACTTGATAACAATTTCAGTATTTTACTGGGTGTTAGGACAATGATAAATGTTTAAAAATGTTGCCTTGTATTGTTTTGGTATTGAATATTGCTGGGAAAAAGTATTTGCCCTATTTTTGCTGATTTGTCACATTTAAATGTTTAAGATAAGGACAACACAAGTAAACATGAAATGCAGCTTTTAAATGATCATTCCGTTTATTGACAATAAAATCTATTCAAAACCTGTATCATGTATGTGAAAAAGTAATTGCTTCCCTAAATCTACACCCTTGGCAACAAAAACTGCAATCATATGTTTGCGATGACTTGCGAT
>JAILXH010115520.1:0-11173 GCA_023558415.1 Piaractus mesopotamicus
ATCAAAATTTAGAAACCCATCATCAAAAATAAGCTACTTACAGGTCAAACTAATGAACCCTGATATGAGCCAGGAATATTACCTCAGGTAAACTATCACAGCACCCGTTTTTACTGTTTTGTTCTAGTTCTACTGGCTTACACAGAAGGGTGATGTGTGCACATAAGACTTAACACTGCTGTCAAGACAACGCGCTAGCTCTGAGCTAACGTGCTAACCGCGAACTAACGCGCTACACCATTATGGCTTGAAAAGCACCTGTTATTCCTTTAAATACGCAGAGTACTTACCTAACGTTAGCTCGCAGTTAGCACGTTAGCTCACGGTTAGCACTTTAGCTTGGGTTAACGCGATTAACGCGTTAGCTCCGAGCTAACGTTGGTTAACTACTCTGAACATTTAGCTAAAAGGAATAAGTTAACACGACGATTTAGCAACAAAGGGTAACATAACCTTGAACATTTCATTAATGTAGCTAGCCTGTGCTTTTCAAGTGTTATGCCAAAACGGCGTCGTTAGTTATAGTTATAACTTTTCATTTTCCATACTGGAACAATAATTCAAAATAGTTAATCTCACTGAACTAAACTTACACATCACAAATCATGTTAATGTAGTTATGTACATGTGATTTTGAAAGTATATTGCTTACCCATAATGTCCTTTGTCTTCTTGAAGAGAATTTGTCTTCTCTTCAGTCCTGGCTGCTGGCTTGTCCATTTGAAAATGATAAACTTGGGCGGGAAATTCGTTAAATGAGGGTTTTAACCCTTACAGCGAATGTCGGCTGTTTTCTGTAACTTCAGTAACGGGCCACTTATGACATGCCAGACTTGGGCCAAAAGTACTGAGATGTAAATCAGCGAGCATTGGCCTGTTCCTTTATCCACGCTGTTGGGCCACAACGTTTATGCCAGGAATGGCCCCTAAAAGTAAATATTAGTTAAAACCATACACAGCCGTCCAGCATCTGGCCCAGTTCTGGCCCACATCCCTAATATCTATCTTAAAGTCAACCAACACTCGCGTATGTAAGCCAGAATCGGCCCATAACAGTCTGCTATCCCGGTGGGCCACTTAGCACATGCCAGATTTGGGCCAAAAGTACAGAGGTGTAAATCAACCGAGCACGAATCTGCCGCAACTTAATTGTGCTGTGGCCCTTTTCCTTCAACCACATTGTTGGGCCACAACATTCATGCCAGAATTGGCCCATAAACATAAATACAGTCAAAACCTTACACAGCTGTCCAGCATCTGGCCCAGTTGTGGCCCACATCCCTAATGTCTATCCGGAAGATCAACCAACACTCGCGGATGTGAGCCAGAATCGGCCCAGAACTGTCTGCTATCTGGGAATGACTTTATTGGAATTATTAATCTTGATCAAGTCAATAATTTGTCAGTATTTTGAGAAAATAGTCATTATTTTGAAATACTACGTAAAATGTTCAGAAATGAAGTCCTTAGTTCGAGATCCATATAGTTAAAATGTTGACATGCTCATACTAAAAAAACAGAGAAGGAGAAAATAACACAAATGATATTTTTCTTCTGTACTTGGTAGGAATAGGCTTTCATATTCTTCCCTATGTAGTTCCAAACAAGAATCTGACAACCAAGAAGTGTACATATATTACTCTCCTGGAAAAATGATATTAAAAAGCTCAGCTACAAGTTTCATTACCACTAGATGGCTCTATTCTCTCTTCTTCAAACGTGTAGCCTGGTAGGAGTTCATAAAGGAGCCTGAGTAGACTATATACTTTTATTTACCTTTATTGATCCCCGGATACACAACATAAATACAGAAATACATAGCAAAACAAGGGCACCACCACTATACAGCTTCTATGAACAAAAGAAAGTGTTCGGATTTCACATTCAATATGGGAATGGTAAACTGCTTACAGTAACAGTGACAGCAACGGTATGATTTCCTGTTTACACATTAAGAGAGACTGTTAATAGTAAACGTAGCTCTACAAAGGAAAGAGGTCAGTCCTGAAAATAGTACAGTGTTTCCTGTAAGCATAAACTACAACTATATCTACATACGTGCCATATAAATAAAAAACGGACATAGTTTTTACAGACATACATTTTCCCTAATCCTAGTCAGTGGAAATTCTCAAGAAAACTTTGGCTGAAATAGAGCCCTTTGAGAGTTCTGATGTGGACAGTTATGGTCTTTCCGCAGATGGGTTTGAACCTGAACAGTGACCATGTTGCAAAGGACACATAAATTATGCTGTTATTAAAAAGGATAAGCTATAATATTAAAGAAGGTTCTAAGGAATTCTATTCTAAGGTACTAAGGTATTGATGTCTTCTTGAAATGCAGTCGATTTGTACCTTTGCTGTGAAGCCACTTTCTAACTAAATGTTTACATTATCCAGCTGTGTACTGTGCACATCTACAATAAGTGGATATTATTGGATGTATTACTACAAGCCAACTAACAGATTAGCAGCACACATACTGTAATATCAAATGACCTAGGCCGAGTATTGTAATCTACATGCTCTAGGGCTAAGATATATATGCCTTTCAATACCTGCCTATTTTTGAGTGCAAGCACAGTTGGGATGTTTATGGAAAGACATGCTTTACTAAAATGATTGTAGCTGAAAGACTAAACAAAATGCCTAATGTGCTAGAGTGAGGGTGGCATCTGATAGGCTGTACATATATAATGTAGAAATGCATATTTGCATCTTCATTTTCTTCCATTTCTTTGAACTCATGACTTAATCTCTATCACTTTGATGAAGGGCAGAGACTTGTTTCCAGGACTTGTTGGTGTCAAAGGCTTGCTGTAAAAAAGAAGAGAGTTTAATTTTGAGAGTTTGCCATTCACAAAGCAATTATACACACTTTACTTCAGTATCACATTTAGCTTAGGCAACCGGTATTTTTCTCAAAATTGATATATATACACTACGTCAGAAGCTACTTTTGACCATTTAAATGCTAAAATAATAATGATATGATAATCTGATATGAACCACTAAATATTCATTCTGTAAAATCTGCTTCAGAATATTCTAAATGTGCCAAAATCCAGGTGTGATACAACTCAAAACAAAAGTTTTCAGAAACGTTTATGCCCTTTTGAAACGAACAATTGGATCTTGTTGAAACCTGAGCGACTTTTACAAGGGCCAAATCGTTCTAGTCAGATGACTGGGTCAGCGCACTGGCAAAGCTTGTGGGGTGCTCAAGGGTGATGAAGGCTAACCCGTCTGGTCCGAACCAACAGAAGGGCTTCTGTGGCAAATGTCAAAGAATTGTTTGTGATGGTTACAAGAGGAATGTGTCCCCGCACCCTGCTGTGCACGAGACTGCGTAGCCACAGACCGGTCAGGAAATTGTTGACAATGGGCACACAATCGTCAGAAATGGACCTTGGAGCAATGGAAGAAGGTCGCCTGGTCCAATGAGTCCCATTTTCATTTCATTTTAACATCACGTGGACAGGGTTTACCTGGGGAAGTGATGGCACCAGAATGCACTGCGGGTAAAAGACAAGCCGGTGGAGGGAGCATGATGCTTGGGACAGTGTTCTGCTAGGAAACCCTGGGCGTGGGCAATTTATGTGGACATGTGCCATCTGCCTAAGCATTGCTGTGACCATGAAAATTGTGTTCCCCGATGGCAGTGGTCTATTTCAGCAGGATGATGCACCCTGCCGCACTGCACACATTGTTTGGAAATGATTTGAGGAAATGATGAAGGTGTTGCCCAGATTTGTGGGATGTGGAACAAGAAATCTGATCTGCAGTGGTTCCACCCTGCATCTTACTGGACTTAAAGCATCTGCTGCTTACTTTGGCACCAGATAAAACAGGGCACCTTCAGAGTGAACTTAAGCCGTAATGGATCGGAGCTGTTTTGGTGGCATGTGGAGGGTCAACAGCATATTCAGCAGGTGGACATGATGTTTAGGCTCACTGGTGTGTGTGTGTATATATATGCACACATATTATAAATATACACAGGCTACATTTTTTTTTTTTATTTTAGTTTTTTTTCTCCTAATATGTTAAATTTAGCAAAGAAACAAAACAAAAGCAAATAAATTAATTTTGCATTGAAATGTGTAGAAGATGATGTGTTCACTTATTTTTCCTTAGAATATCAACAAAACATGTTGTTGACCAGGAGACCCCAAACTTTTGCATTCGACTACATATCTTTTTTCATGTGTTTCCTAATTACTGGCACCACTAGAATTACTTCTTAACAAAATACAATAGCATTTATCAAATATTTTATTGATGTTTTATTTGTTTTATTTAATCATAGCTTTTAGTATACCATTTTTTCACCAGGGTAGCTAGATGTACTGAAGATGCTTCTGAAGGCGAATCTGTCAAAGGATCAGAGCTGGCTGTTTCTCAGGGTCACCAAGTCTCCAAAACTGTGATAAGACACCATCTTCATGCCAGCAAGCAATTTGGAAAGCTTCCCAGAAGAAAGCTCAAAGCACAAATATGAGCACTCAGAGTTAATGCGACTGCATTGCCGGATGACAATGCAACTTTAACTGGAATTGCTCTCTGTGATCAGATAAGATGAAAAAAAAACACTTCAAAAGAAAAGCAGTCATGCAGAACCTGATCTCCACTCTAACATATGGAGGTGGATATGCAAGGTGGCAGAATTGTTTTGCATCACGAAAGACATGTTTGAGTAGAAAGAGTTTGCCTTTGCAAGGAGGCAAAGGTTCGGTTGTTGTTGGATCTTCCACTGGGACAATGATCTAAAGCATTCCTCCAGGATGAGGTAACAACGGTTTACTGACCACGAAACCAAGTTTTTTCATCACTAATCGCAGTCCACTGAAATAAACCCAACAGAAAACCTGTGAGTGAGCAGACCTTCACAAACAAAGAGCAAAGACTCTGAGAGAGATATTGTACCTGCTCTCAGATCTCTTGCCAATATTGGGTGCCAGTAATTGTAACACAAGCCTTTTCCAGAGGAAAGATTTTTTCCCTGAGTGATAATAGCCAATAACATTTAATTTTCAAATGGTACTTAAAAATAAAGTACATTCTTAGTAATCTAAATATTATTAATGTTTAAAAAGTGAATAAAATACTACAGAGTTTCTCTTTAAATAGCTGTATGGTATGAATGCAAGGCTCTAATGACAATTATGCAGTCACCAAACATAGTGGAGTCAGAGCACATTTTAATGCACAATTACTGTCTAATTGCTGAATTTAACATACTGGAAAAAAATAAAATGAAAAAATAAAATGTGGCCTGTGCAAAAGTTATGACACATTGAATATGCTTTATTTTTTTCAAAATGTTAAATTCATGAAATAAATTAAATTGCAGAAAAACACCATATTTGAGTTTGTTCTGTAGAGAATGTGTTAATATATCTTCTCAACAAAATCCACAAAACATGCCATTTAACTGGGGGTGTTCAAAGTTTCGCAGACTACTGTACGCAGGAAAACAGAAAATTAGGTTGCCATTTGAATCTAATAAAATAGAGCACAAATCTTGTTTTGTGTTTGTACACTATCACTAGATCTTCTGCCTAAACATTACAACTTGAGTTTGTTGTGTAAGATCACCTGTAGACAATCTGAGCTCCCTTCTCTGACTGGCGTGAGCTGGGCATCTGATTACCCAGGCAGAACTCCACCTGGTCACGCATCTCTCTGTTCTATAGGAGAGAAAAGAGAGGGGTTACTGTCACAGAGTAACAGAGAGAAAGACAGAAACAGAGATTAATACTAGGGCTGCACAATATTCCTCAATTGGTATTGTGATACTGGTCTTTGCAATGCTGATATGCTGAAATGTGTGCAGTATGTAAATGACCCTCTAATCTATCACTGGATGTTTAATCCTGACCAATCATAGATGTGCTTGGATGAGTGAAAGTATTAACAAAAATAGTTTTGGGCCTTAAACACATCACATTAAAGGTTTGCCTAAAATCAAATTTACCGGGTTTTCCAGTTAAATCAGACGTAGTCTGATTTAATATCATTTGGCGCCCAAATTTTGCTTCTTTAGTTCCAAAGCTAACATTGCTTTAACTGCATGCAGGTCTTCATTAAGGGTGTGAAGACTTGTTGATGCGACGTGACAGATTGAAAGAAATTTTGAGAATGTATTTTTGGGAAGCGTTTAGGTGACTATTGACTTCTTTGTTAGCCCCGTAGCTCCAGTGCTAAAGCAAAGAAGCAAAATTTGGACAACAAACATGTCTTGGCTGATTGACTACATTTGGGGTTAGCAAAAAATTGTGTACATTTGATTTGATTCGACCAACAATTCCTTAAGAGCTCACTAATATGTTTTGGGAATGCATGTTGCAATCGCGATATGTAGCATAAATTGCACTGTGGTAATCTGTCCATGTCGTGAAGCCCTTACCAGAATACTGAACTGGTGCTTTAATTGCCCCTCTAAACACACTCTTTGCATTGCTGAAGTGATAATTAGCTCCATCTGGGTACATTTTTTTGGGGTCATTTTTTGGCTCCTTTCTTGTTTTTCAGATATTGCAATACGTATCATAGAAAATATCCCACTGTTACATTTTCCCCCAATATCTTTTAACCCTAATCAATACTGGCACTAACCTCAGCCTCCAGGAATGCCACCTTTTCCTCCAGGTCACAAATCACACGATCTCTCTCCTGGATCATAGTCCGCGAGTTCTGCAGCTGTTGGCACATAAAACATACACATGCATGTTGTTTATGAAAATGAATGGAAAATATGAATAGCTTCCCGCCCACATACAACTATTTTTCTGTAATATGCATCTCCAAATGTCCTCACCTATATAATGTATGGATCATTTTAGTGAATTGGTTCAAAGTCAGAGTTGAACACAGTTCAGAGTTTTAAATGACTTGGACTTCAGACTAAAATCCTTTTGTTTTGAATGACCCAATATCTTAATGTTAATTAATAATGTTAATTTTATTAAAATAAACTATTGAACATCCCATTTTGTCACTCCCGAAACAATAATAATGCCTCTGGAATTTTGCTCAATGTTTCAATAGTGACTATTTTGGCAGTGAACTCGCTAGCCAGTACATGACTAGCAAACACAGCTTAGAACAGTTGGACACACATAAAAATACATTATTTTTAATTAAAACACTCAAAGTTTACTTAATTGCAGAAAATGTGTGTTTCTGTAGTGACAATTCTTAATGTTAGACATTGATTTTCAGACTTTGGGACACATCAAAACAATGTCAAAACAACGTCAAAACAATGAGATCTAACCTGTTCACCATGTGGCCATGAGGGAGAGGGTGTAGTCTTACTTCCTGCTCTAAAATGCAGTGGCGTGGCTACAATAAGGCCCTGCCAACAGACTAAGACTCTTTGTTTCGGTAGTGACATGAAAATGTGGGAAGCGTGTTTTGAAGATTTTTTTAATTAAAAGTTAAATTTTAAATATTTTAACTTCCCCTTGGATGAAAACAACAGGAAAAAACAAAACAAAAAAATGTAAAAAAAGAAAAAAAAACAAAAACAAAAAAAACCTATTTTAATTTTAACAAGTTGTGGGTGTGGGTGGGAGGGAGTTTTTTTTTTGGTGGGGGGGGTATATGTATCTGTGTTGTCATTGTACATCTTGTTTTCTGTTTACTATTAAAAATAAAGTTGTTCACAGAAAAATGATGATTTTGTATTTGTATTTGACTGTATATTTAGCTTAATACTATCTCAAGTAATGCCTTAGGTTTAAATAAATCCTAACAAAATCCTTGTAAATATCTAAGGTGTAAATATTTGTTTTTAATTTATTTTTTTTGCTGTGCAGTTTAAACTAATTTGGTAGAATGGTTCATATAAATATTAACAGAAAATGTGCAGATACAAAACACATACAGCCAATTAATAATGTACCACAAGGACCTAACATTTAGAGTTTAGTTTAGAAACGAATATGAGAAGAGTCAGAGTACCATATAAATCAGTGTGCTACAGTGTGTAATATGAGACATGGCCCAGATAATTGACCAGGAGGAGGGTACATTATTTATTCATGATAAGGGCTTAGTTTCGCTATTTGTCTGCTCTACTTAACTGGGCTTGTGCTAATCGTCGACTGTTTCCCTGTCTTCATTCATCATTCACTCTTTTCTTCATTCTGTCTTTATTTCTCTTCATTAAAACATGGTCGCACTGTGTGAATGTTGATATACATATGCCCTGCACCATTTAATAATAATAATAATAATAATATTAATAATAACAACAATAATAATACATTTAATTTATTTACTTTAGTTATGGCACTTATCATTTTAGTTACAAAATCTTAAAATAAGAAACACTAGAAAGATTAAACACCATGCTCTGAATGAAAATAACAGCACAATTACAATTACAGCAGAAAATGAGCTACAATGCTTTTAGGCGTATCCTATAGGAGCTATATGATAATTCCACCAACTGAGCTGTAAGTGATCCTATGTGTTTGCAGTAAGCCTGCCTCAGCTGAGCAATGCGCACCAGGGATATGCCTGGGTACTCAAGTACTCGGTTCAAGGTGCCTGTATACTAAGGCTGAAATCACTATTCTGGTATTTCATTTTATCATGGAAAGACGGAGAAAATATACAGACAAACACTGATTTTATGTTTTAACAGGACTTTGAAATGTGGCAAGTTCACTCACATTTATGAGTACATAAGAATGGTGTATTATACTTTGCTACCACAAAACATGAGTGCCTGAATGTGAGCCTGTTTTTAAGGGAGCGTTGTTAAGGACGTGACTGAGAAGGCCAAAAACTAACTAAGCTAACCACTGCAGCAGATATAAGCTACTTCCAGAAACAGTTAAAATATATTTCTCTGACAAACTAACATCCACCAACATCCACCTGTAATAAGGCTCAGTAGCATCCAGTCAGCTCCTTTGAGAGCTAATTAGTTAACAGAGGCCACAGCTGCTCCACTAAAATATCATGGTCAATTGCATCACAAGCTGTAATCAAATCTAGCAGTACTAGAAGCTGTACTACCCTAGCCAGTGCTGACTCTGTGTTATGATGTTTCTGAAAACCAGACCGAAAAAACTCATGCTTTTTATACTAACTTAAAAATAAACACAGCTGTTTGGTGGTATGTGAAATATGTGTAAGCGTGTTACCTGTTCAATCATGTGTCTGACTTTCCTCTGCTGGCTCTTGAGCATATCATCTAGATGATGGAGTTTCTCTTTCTGAACAGCCAACTCTTTCTCCAGCTTCTCTTTTCTAGAACACACACACAAAAACACACACATACACACTTTTAAACTTAAATTGTTCTAGTTTTCCAGCAGATAATACTTGGCTACAGTTAGGAAAATGAGATTGCGCTACTACATTACTCTATTAGCCTGATTTTGTCATGTACAAGTGGCTGTTCATTAGTTACTAGAACAAATAATATTTGCATTAGCTGTGTTATTTCCACTGTTGTAAAGATTCTTTAGTGCTTGTATAGCTCTTTATAGATATCTTTATCCAGTTTCCAAAAAGGTTGGGACAGTAGGTGAAATGCAAATAAAAACAGACAGCAGTGATTTGTAAATCCACTTTGCCATGTACTTAAACGAAAAGAGTACCAAGACAAGATATTTAATGTTTTACTTAATCAATTTCATTGCTTTTTGTTAATAAACACTCATTCTAAAACTGTCAATATGTTCCAAAAAGACGGGTCAATTTAAGACTAGACCCACTGTGTAATGTTAAAACAAAATCTTAAACAGGTGATGCAATCATGCTTGGGTAGGAAAGGAGCATCCAGAAAAGGCTGAGTGCTTTATGAGTAAGGATATGTCAACTTTGCAAAAAATGTGTCAGCAAATAATGCAACAGTTGAAGAACAGTGTTCCTCACCAAGTGACTGCAAGGATTTTAGGTATTTTCTCCTGAAATGGACTGATGCACAGTAGAAATGTACTGTGGTCTGACGAGTCAACCTTTCAAACTGTTTCATAATGGATCTTATGTTATGTCATGGTATGGGGATGTGTTAGCAGGTAACTTGCACCATTTACACTGAAATATATATACAAATTTTGGAACAACATAAGCTGCCTTCTTTTTCAGGACGGCTTCTTTTTCAGGAGCTTATTTCAACACGGCACCGCTGAGAAACATACTGCACGTGTTACAACAGCATGGCTGTGTAATCAGAGAGTGCGGGTGCTAGAATGGCCTGCCTGTCTCCTATTGAAAAGGTGTGGTGCATTATAATGTTCAAAATTTGATGAAGACCCTCTATGGCTGGGCAGCTGAAGACTCACATAACTGGGGAATGGCAAAAAAACTTAAAACTGGATCAACTGGTGTCTTCAGTCCCCAAATATATTTTAAGTGCTGTTAAAAGGAAAGGTGATATAACACAGTGGTAAACATGCTGCCACAAATCACAACTTTTTTGAAACTCAGAACAGAACTCTTGAAGACGGAATCATCTCCAAAGTACTAGAATGATTATTGTGTCCTGTGTGCGATTCAGTATACTGTAAGTAGCCAATTTCTAATTGCGGACAAAGGAATCAACTCATGAATTCATTCAGCGCTCTCACTTCTGCTCTTTCTCTGCATCCTTCAGCGCTCTCAGTTCCTGAAGTTCAGCCTCGCTAGCTGCCATTTTGTCGTGAAGGGCGCTGTTCTCCAGCTCCAGACTTCCCAGAAGTCTTTGCAGCTCCTCCATGCGTTGCCTCTGCTCCTCCACCTCGCTGTCGGCACACTGCACTCGCTCGGTTTGCTCTTGGAGACGCCGCTGGAACTCTCTGTTCTCTGCCTGAAGGGGGCCACAGAGAGCAAGATTGACTTTACATGGAGTTTATTTTGTAGAGGACATGATTTCATGATGTCATTTATCCACTTTTTTCTTTCTTTTTCATTATTACGTTATTGATATATACTATCTATTGATAAAGAAAGTACGACATTTGCCTACTTGCGTTTCTCTCAATTTTTCAAAATTTCTCAAAATTTCTTATATTCTGTCTTTCTATTTCTGTGTTTGTTTTTATTTTACTTTCCTTCCTTTTTGAATTCTTTGAATCACTGATGATGACATTTTTTTTATTTTATAGAGGAATGACATTCATCCACTTGTCTCTTTTTTCTCTTTTCTTTACATTCTTCCTGTTTTTTTTTT
>JAILXH010115520.1:14470-35993 GCA_023558415.1 Piaractus mesopotamicus
GTCATCTCTTTGAATAAGACAGGTTTAACTCTACTTCAGAATTCAAGGTACTGTACCTTTAAGACTGATTAGCTCTGTTCTGAATGGCTGCCCTGTATTGCACCTCATTCATAAAAGTAATTTGCGCTGAAACACTTTCTAACTTGTAACATATAACTAGTGTTTACGGGTGGGGATAACCTGCTGTAGTGTGAATGGGTGGATAAACGTAAATGGGTTGGTTTTCATGACATCACATTTGAAGATTCCTGACAAGCTGTTTTTGCACTTTAGTTTCCATACATGGACTGAGGAGTGAATGGTACATTTTGAAACTTTAACAATGTTTGCACGCTGCATCAAACTCTTTTATTTAAAAAAAAAAAGGTGAGCCCTTTAAGGGGCAAGAAATGAAATATTGTTGGCAAACCAAATTTTTTTATTAAAATGTAACCTTTACTAAAAACATATCATCCACAGTCCAAACAGTCCATATATGCAAACTAACCTGCAAAAGCATATCTTGTGTTTTTGTGATTTCATCAAACTAACATATTTATATATGTACTGTATCTGCCTATTCAGCTTATAGCAGTTCGGCTCCACCCATTCACACTGAAGTTATGAGGAGTGTTTCAACCCAGACTGCTTTTGGAGTAAGTCACAATGCAGGACAGCCAATCAGAACAGAGATTATTTACATATACCAGTCTTAAATGCACAGGATCAAAAACAGCCTGTTTAATTCTAATGCATACAGATGTTAGAAAATGGTCACAGAAAAATTATTTGTGTTTTTGGTACATAAACCCTCACAAATGTCATAAGCGAAACTCAGTGGCCTTTCAAATGTCACACAATGTAATATGACTCCAGTCTTTCACTCTTGTTCAGCTGAGCTGAGGCTGAGAAATAAATGGATTATAATGGAAAGGCTCATATTACACACTGTACTCTCTGAAGCACTCAACCCACTCTAACACTGATGAAACGTGATATTGTGGGGCAAGTGTTTGAGAGGTGCGGCCAAATACACTTTTTATGCTGCACGTTCAGTGCTGAGAAGCATGTTAGTAAGTATAACAGTAAGTATAAACTTTAAAATAAAAAAAACTATTAAAAAAAATATATATATTTCTGGGCAGGTTTTGCCAGCGGAATCTCAAATGCTAAGCAAAGTGGGGCCTGGTTAGCACTTTGTTTAGGAGACCAACTGGGAACACCAGGTTTTGCAAGCTTTTAAGCCCTAACTTTATTTTGATAGTCATCACTGTACATTTTTTATTGTTATTAGTTGTCGCCATTTCATAATTTAACAACTGCAGAAGATGTTAGCGTCAGAAAATCATTTGGCTGCAAAAACATGCCAGTTCTGTTGGTAACAACCTTAAAAATGAGACATCTTTTAATATTTTAAAAAAGATTTACAACCATCTGCAAAAGTTTGGGCGCCTCTGGTCAAATTCCATGTTTTGTTGATTTCTGAAGTGAAAATAATGCTGCTTTCAAGTTCAAGAAGGATGGTAGTTTTCTCAGAGGAAGAAATCATTCACTCAGTGTGCGCATTCATTTGGTTTATATGAGAGATAAACAGAACACTGATGTTGTGAAATTGGTGTTGCAGTTTATTAGCTGGCTTGCACTGATGTTTTTAGCTTAAATGAAGCGTGTGGGTTGTACATGTTTAAAGTTTACCATTATCATTTACTATATTTGTACAGTTAATCTGATTGATATCCATAGTCTGACCATTCTCTTTAGTTTTCTGCCATGATACAAATAAAGTTGACATCAAAACTCTGCCAATATGTGCTGCCGATATACCTAACTTCACCATCTGACTTCAAATGGCTCTCAACGTGGATCCTCCAGGTGAGAAACCCATTTTTCCAATAAAACTGAGACCCTTTGTTTTCACTTTGTTTTTTGTTTTCCTTTGTTTTTACTTAGAAAATCAAAAACTATGTAATTTGACCTAGAGTGTTCAAACTTTTGTGCATGACTGTATATTCTAAAAACTGAAGAGGCATATTAAGTAAATAAAATCCAGTCCTTTGGTTCTATTTTCTGTAAATATTAAGAGAGTTTTTATGTAAAGATGTGATGTAACTATATCAGTTTATTTTGTGAGCTGTAAGACTTGTTTTTCTGTATCTACAGTTCATTGCAAGATATTCATTTCATACAGCCTTATGTTCACAACAGGATAGACATCTAAACACGAGAAAGTGTACAAAAATGATACAGAAATAAACTGAAATGTAATAGAGAACAATAAGAGGTTGTTATGGCCCAGGTGTTTTTTCTCATAGTTTAATATGACTCTTATTCAGTACAGTGGCAGGAATAACAGAATGTAAACTGTTTTTTTCCAAAAGTTCCAACGTTCTCCATTGCTAAACTGACCCATATGTGACATTTTCTTCCACATTGCTTTTGTGTTTTGTGTTTCCGTTGAAAGATTCAGAAATATGAAGCTGAATGTGACAAACAGTTTACCTGGCTCTCGGAGACAGGCCCCTCCACACTGGTGATGGAGACAGGTGATTTGTTGATGGGTACACTGACTCTGATGCCATTGGCTGGAAACTAGAGTGAAAGACAGCTCATTGGATGAATGCTTTGAGGTACACTATTAGTCCAAACGTATGTGGACACCCCTTTTAATTAGTTAATATAGCTAATTTAAGGAACACTCATTTTTGATAAAGGTGTTAAATTGCACACAAACAGCTTGTATAAACTCCATAGAAAAGCACTACTGACAGAATGAGAGGCTTTGGAGCAGCTGTACACAAGCCTAAGATCACCATGCTTAATGCCAAGCTCCAACTAGAAGAGTAAAAAATCTCCTAAAGACTGGGTTGTGGAGCAGTGGAACTGTGTTCTCTGGAGTGATGGAGCTCCATCTAGTACTTTTGAGATGAGTTAAAGTGTAATTTGTGATCCAGAACTAATAATCCAACATCATTACCTGACCTCACTAATGCTCTTGTGGTTGAATACAATCAAATCCTCATAAAACAAACATAAAAGTGTGTTAGAAATGAACATCAGCCAGTCGCAGACCTGCACCCCTAGTTTTTTCCCTTGAAGACATAACACATACAACTATTTGCACAGCCAAAAAAAACATCTAACACAGTGATGATAGCAAAACAAACACAGTGTATGTGGTACCTTATTATTGTTGCTGTTATGCCTGGCTGCCATTTGTTCCCTGAGAGTCTTCAGACAATACCTCACCTAAGACGAAACACACATTATCTTTTCACACTAGTTACCTCTCTCACTCACTTCCGAGAACAATTATAAGATGACTGTACTGACCTCCTGTATTTGTGACAACTCATCAGTCAACATCTCCACGCTTTGCTGCTCCTGTTTGCCTCCCTCAAGATACACCTACAGCACAAAACACAAATAAGCACACACATACATATGCACACATATCAGCCTCAAGCACGCTAACAAGAACCGGTTAAAACTTACCTTGATCACCTCTATCTTCTCTCCTACGGGCGTGCTGGAATCAGGCTTTCGCAGCTGGTTACCTTGGATCTGTGTAGTCTGCTTGAAGGACAAATATTGCAATATTTTATAAGTAACCAGCACTTCCAGTGCCCTCCACATTCTCTTTAAATAATTTTACATCACTACAATGTTAAGTTTCTCCCATACTTTCAGCGTGAGGTCAAGCTAATAAACAACTAAGACATTTATCATGGCCTCTTGGCTCATCTTATTAAGAATGCCAGTAATTCTGGAGGGTGGTATATATGGTATGTATGTATGTTGTGTAATGAATGTCTAATCAGGATAGGAATGGCTATCCACAGAACAATGGAATATATTGCACTATGTTGGCAGTGTGTTCCAAAATGTAAAAAGAATATATTTAAATATACGTTTAATGTATTACAATTACATTCTCAGCATATGTGGTTGGCTGCATTGCATTCTTATTGGGCATCTTGTGCTGACAGTGTGCATTTGTGTTGATGTACCTGGTTGGCGATCTTGTTCGTAGCCCGAGTAACTAGATTCTGGTTGTAGTCAGCCACAGCGAGCCTACAGCTATCCTGTAAAGGGAAAATAATCTCAAATAAGTGAGATGAAAAATAAGATGAAAAAAGAAAAGAACAGGAGAGCAGGGCCAGACGTGATCTCATAATTACAACCACGTGAAATTTTGGGCTAAATGTGAAAAAATCAGAAGGTATTTCTTTGGTTGTGAAATTTCTAAACCAATTCAAGGCCTTGGAGCTCAAAGTAGCAGGCGACAGTGCGCCCGCAACACTGTCCAACAGTCTATTGTTAGCCCATCAACATAAGCTATCATGGCCAAAAAGTTACTCAAAAACTATTAAGCATGTAAATCTGTGCAGCGTGTGTGATAAGCAGTAAATTTAAGTTGTCTTTGGGGACTATTTTGCCCCCTTCACGAACCTCTCCACAACAAACGTGTTTTAAAAATACATTTTCTGCCAAAACCTTATCTCAAAACTGTGTCAGGTAACCATTTAATTTATTAACTTCTTGTAAGACAGCTTTTAGAGGCATTAAACTAGTCAGATGTCTGCTTTTCACCATGATCACTGTGAACAAATCTAATTTGGTACATTTTCTAGAATTTCACATCAAACCACCCTGAATGACTTTGCTTATAATTAATCATTTGATTTAGGAAAAATGTTCGAATTCCTCTTTAAAAGAGTACAGACTAGAGGAATGTGGGGGTGGGTTTTAGAGGGGGTTTACCCTTGTTTGCAGCAGATTTCATTGCAATCCAGCAGCAAAAGTTGACGTAGTTGTTGACCTAGAGGTGTATTCTCGTTACGAGATTAGAGGAGAGCTGGATCACAACTACACATGGCATGATATGGCTTTTTCTTTTCCAATACCAATGTCGAAACCTTGAGTAACAACCGATACCAGTACCACTATGATATTTTTTCTTTAAAAAATACGTGTAAGTTTTAAAATGAGCTATTTTGTATATAAGCACTTCATGTAAGATGAGCATCTAAAATCATGCTACTCAAGCACTCTGCAACCTCACAGGAAGACATACAGAGCTAACATCATGACATCACACGGTGTGAGATTGTGCTATTTCAGGATGGATTTGTTACATGATTTACCTTCAACATCTGATCCAGCATTTTTTGCTGATAGTAGCAAAATACTGATACTTATTTATACCTATATATTTCTTTAATCATAGCCATTGCTTCACCTGTTTTTCCTCTTTCCTGTATTTTAATATTTTATACTAATCTTAAAATCTTATCCTCTGTTCATTTTGCTCGTGTTATTGTTTTGCTATCCAGTGTGGACCAGATGAGGATGGGTTCCCCTTTTGAGTCTTGGTTCCTCTCAAGGTTCCTTCCTCTTGCTCTTAGGGAGTTTTTCCTTGCCACTGTCGCCATTGGCTTGCTCACTGGGGCTCAGACCCGGATTCTTCTGTAAAGCTGCTTTGCAACAACGCCTGTTGTAAAAAGTGCTATACTTTGACTTGACTTTGACTATATGCCATCTTTAAAAAGCGATGCATGACAAGGTTGTAAGGAAAAGGGTAGACGATGGCTGGGAGTCAAAACAAATTTATAGTAAATGTGCAAAAAAGGAAAATCACTCCTGCAATCCAACATCTTATATAACAAGTATCAATGCGCTTCCAGTCATCGAAGGACAAACTAAACTGTACAGGCCTGTAATCAGCAACACAAAGAGCCTTTAGTAATGCTCATGCCAGCTATTCAAAACAGCAAAGCAATGCTGCTTAAATACATGTTACAGCATATATAAGCTTACATAAGCGATCATACACAAAAGATGACTTCTGTGAGAGAGAGAAGAAACAAAAGACGAGAGAAAGGATTCTACAGCAATGCAAGTATTCCATTAATGGAGTTATAAAATGACTGAAGTTGGGGAGGAAGATCATACCTGAAACTCCTTCCTCAAAGTGAACTAATAAAATAACTTGACATGATCTGCACTACACAAACCGTAGTCAGAAATACAGCAGTTTGATGGTTTCATCAGATTACAGATGGTTTTAAAGTTGTTGCATTGTAATCGAACCACTTCATAATGGTGTCTTAGTAATATAAAAAGGCTACAATGACAATATGTCAGTCTGCAGTAAATTGCAAGTGTTCATTTTTCGATCAGATGTGGACACATAAGGGGTAGACATGCAACAACACTAAAAAGCACTCAAATAACTCAAACATCTTAAATATCTGCTATATCACTCTTCTTTCTACTTTTACTTTCTTGCCCACACACATCTAAAGCAATAACCATTCCTGTGTGCGCGTGTGAGTATACTACTTTCATTCAAATATTTCGAAGTCCAAGAGCTTTGGACCTATGGAAGTTGTGGTTAATTATTTGTAGACAATTATTTGTGAACTATTCTAACTGCACCTCATGTGCAATTTTGAACAATATTTTGCCCACTGCCCAAGCCATCTCGTCAAACATAGTCTGGGTAATTTGTTAATTTAAACACTACAGAACACATCACTCAGAGAACTATGGAAAAACTTTGGACATGCAGGGAAACAGATGGGCTCTTCTGTAAGGTAGACCTACAAGGCAGGTGTTTCTAATAAAGTGGCCTGTGAGTGTAATAATTAGCCGCGTCTGCAACAATCGAGAAGGTACATGATTACTGTAATGAAGAGTGGGCCGTTAAAATGAAACACTTCAGAGGAATAAAATAATTGTTAGGTGTAGCCATTAACTTGTCCATACATGGAAAGAGACAGGAATGTGACGAGGTAGTCCACAGACACGGGAAAATGAGTGAATAAGAGCAGCCTGCAGACTGAGTCATCTAACTTTTCCAGCTAACCAGGTGGGCTGGCCAAAGGTGTGTGCATGTGTGTAGTAGACTCTGGAAACAAAAAATTAATCTGAAACTCATCGCTAATGAATGCAGTTTTACTGGAATTACTCACACTATAAATTCAAAAATCTTCATTATGTCTGTGCCAAAATATCATGGTATGTACCGATACAGGTACATTTGGACACACAGATATAATGGACTAGCAGTGCTGCATTTAAAAACTACCATCAAGAACTCAGCGTACAATGATTTTTATTCAACATTTTACAGACTATACTGCAATAAATCAAACTGTACCGACCAATTATGCTCTCTGTGTAATAAAAAAAAAGCTGGCCAGTATTCCTTAAGTACTAAAGATATCCACAATATGCTCAGAAAATCAGATTATTTATCACAATAACAAAATGTGTCATTATAATGATGAAATATTGTAATATTGCCCCCCTCTAATACAAGTTAACGAGTTCCACTTGGCTTTCTTGACTATGAACACTGTATGTAGAATCACCTTTTTCGCTGTGCAAGCATGTAATTACACGTGTCTCTGTTCTGATTTGACTGAGCGGCAGTGTCAGGACATGTGTGTGCATGTGTGTGTAATGGCAGGGCCATTAGGAGGAAAAAAAACATCACAGCTCTCATGTGACAGGCAGAAGGTAGATGATGTACTTCTGCTCCCTCAGATCAGAGAGAGAGAGAATAACAGCCCTGGGGTGCTTAAACACAGACATGCATACTGAGAATGGATAAAACCAGTGCAAAACTGTACTTAAGTCAAAATATGGGTACTGCATCAAACTCATACAACAATGACACGAGACATGAAGAGCAAAAAATATACTTAAGTGAAAGTCAGACAGTAAGACAGAAAGTCTTTTTTCTTTGAACTGAAGCTCCCTGTGTGGCCTAAATGAGCACATGCCACACACTAGCACATTTCCAGCTATTTCTATAAAACCTCATCTTCATCTTCATACATCAACACACACACACATGATATGTCTGGTTAAAAAAATAATAAAGAGAAAGTTGGAAAAAAAGGAACCACACTGAAAGTGACAGTAAATAAAAGACAAAAGACTGAGAAAAAATGTACAGGCTCTTTACAGTCAGTGAACCACAGTGAGACGGGATCTCAGAGAGGGAGATGAAAAGGCAAAACACTTTCCTCTCTTCCTCTCTTTTTCTCTCCCTCCATAATGGAGTCTGACCACACCCGAGGCCCTCACACAGACACAATGTTCCTTTCCTGAGCGACACGCCCTCTTTACCTCCTGCTCATTCTCCCAGCTCTCACGCACTCATCTTCATTCGGTTTCACCAGTTACATCATCAAACCATGCTGGAGGACAGACTGCTTTGCTTCCTCAGAACCGCTGTAAGGAGAAGATCAGTGCTTGACTGGCAGACTGATTGCAGATCAAAAGTAACGTGTATGCGCTAATTTTCTCACACACATGCACAAACACTTTTACATGATGTCAGTGAAGTGCATCTACTGCTATTTATTGTTTACCATGTCATTACTGCAGTCTGGTAGTCCTGTGCATTCTGCCTTAAATACCGTAAATATGTATCGTCATTGTCATATCAAAGCCTTGCAACTTTTTTTTTTGTATGGCTGTTATTTTTTTTACAGTATTTGATTACACTAGCTGCCCTTTATATTGCATGAACATTTCATGACTAATGGACTGAAAAAAAAGGCCAAAAAATACTGAGTATCAATGGGAATTGTTTAAAAAAAAATCTGACACTGAAACTGATACCTTATACAATTATATTATATCTACACTATTTTATATAAAACATGAAATATATCATGTATCTATAGTAAAAAAAAATAAAGTTTTAAATGACAAAAATTCCACAATGCACTTTCTTCCTTCCTTTTTTTGATAGGTTTCAGACATTACCCAGATATTAACATTGTTTTTATCAGCAATCTGAATTTTGGAACAAGCATGCTTACTGGCTCACTGATACAGATATAACCAACAACATAGGTACTGAATATTGGTATTGAATAACAGATGATTTTTTTGCTACTTTGCAGCAAAATAATAATTGATTATGTTGAATCCCACAATTTTGTGACAAGCCATAACTTTTTTTTGTGACTTACTAAGTCAAAATCTTGAAAACGTCTTAAAAGTCATCCTAGCAAGTCACAGTAAGTCAGCAAAAACAGAGGGATAAAAAAGTCCTTTTTACTCCTACTTTGCAGAAACAGGCTTTCATATAAAAAGCATGTACGCTAAACATGTCGTTATATCGGGCTGCTCATATATCAATTACGAAGTTGCACCTGTGTTCATTGGTATGGAAGTTTTTACTAGATAAGCCACCAAACTGGCCACGCCCATCGGTGCCAAGTGATTGTAGACAGACAGCCATTAGTGCCTCTCTTAGTAAATCTGCCCCAAATAGAGCTAAAAATGCTAGCAACTCCTTTCCATAGCATTCCATTCTCTAGCCCATTCTTAGTGCATGTTCGAAGCATGTGACCTCAGTAATCAAAAATAACAGACAAAGCCAGTTACAGAAAGGTAAGAGCTCTTAGACGATATATCCAAAGAGTTAACTGAAATTAAGTTACTATATCAGAACCAGAACAGAAAAGATCCTTTCAGCTTCATTCCTCTACCTGCCTGGACAATAGCCTCCTTGTACCAGCAATTCAGCCCCGGTACAAACATGATCCTCTTCCACCAGCCACTCCAGAGCAAAGAAACTCGAGGATTGAGGCAGCCCTGCCATGAGCCCCCTCAGGGCCCAGGATCAAGTTTAGGCCTGGAACAATGTATTAGAAAAATCAGTACCAAGGGCTTTGATATTGTACTGAAGACGCACATAAGTTGGAACATGTTTAGGTTTATGGCTCTTGTATGTGTTTTGACTGTTAGTATGACACATATAAAGATTTAAAAACAAAATATTAGTAGAGTGTCTTTCAAAGATCTGAAATATATATCCTGAAAAAATGTGTTTATAAAGGTAAAAATAAATTAGCCAATAAAAACTAATCTAAAACGGTTAATTGGCTCATGTTAAAACTGGATTTTGTGAAACCTTGCATTTAGTACCCGAACACACCAGTGTTTAGATGTAGCATTATATGTATGTACTAATACGCCTATTGTATTAATATTATCAGATAACTAAACAACTAAATAACACCATGTCAACACAAGTTTTACACTGAAAATCCGTTATTTTTTTCTGAAAATGTAATAATGCCTTAGTTAGTTTGTTTGGTATTTTTGGTTTAACCACACATTATGCTTAAAACTGTAGGGATGGCAGAATGGCTATTTTTTTTAGAATATCTATGCTTGACAATTAAAAAATTGCTATTTGAGCTGGCAGAAAAGACATTTATGAAATTCTGCTTTTTATTTGTACCAGTGTATCATTGAATGAAATGCCTTAGCGCTTTAAAACCTTTCATTTTAACAACTAGAGTTTTTAGCATATGAAAAACTGTCAGCACACTGACCAATGTTTTTCACTCTTTCAGTAAATAGGAAAGTAAACATTTCATTTGATTCTAAATTTACATCAACACCATCACAATCTCAGATTTACAGTCACACAGGTCACTTTTAAGAATGTTGCTCTAGAATATGGATGCATACAATAAGTCAAACATTCGGTCAACTGCTGTTGGTGCCAGAGTTCGAAAACAAAAGCCACTTTTCAGGCATGTGTTACATTCTATCACAAATAACAGAGAAGATAAACCAACAACTATTCAAAAAAAGTTGATGTTATGCTCTAACAGGACCATAAAATGTGTTAGTTTTACTTGTATTTATGAGCAACAGATTTATTTTATACTTTGCTACAACTAAACACAAGTGTCGGAATGGGAGCACGTTCCCAAGGACATGCTGTTAAAGACGACACATAGATAGTGTAGTCTTTCCACTAACTAGGCTAACTACTCTAGCTGACGTTAGCCAAGTCTAGAAACACTCAATATATGTTTTTCTGCCAATATCTCATATAGAGGATGAGGAGTCCTCATCAGCATCCATCGATGGACTGTTTAGCTCTAGTGTTAGCGTATAAATCTTTGCTCATCCGAAGAGGCAGCCCCTGTTACATGCAACATGAAAACCTGTTGATTTCCCTGAGCAACATTTAAAGAATTAAACACGTTTTCAAATTTGTTCTTCTGTGATGCTGAATGTGTGTTGCTTGCTTCCTTTTTTGGTTTTTTACTTCCCTTTAGTTAACTGACTATCTGTTCACTATACTCAAATATCAAAATTAACCAGACCGCACTTCCGAATTCTATAACTGTGGCAAACTCTGTAGTGTCTTAAATGTATAAAGGATATATATATAGCGCAGTGTTGTGGCCAGTTTTAAAGTCTTCAACATTCGCACCCAGGCTTTGATCTGAAAACGTGGTGACATGGTGAAACACTCATTTAATTAAATTCTGTCCTTAAACAGAAGAGTAATCAGTCACTGATTACACATTACACACACACCCACATACACAGTCCATGGAACATCAACTGGCACCTTAAAACCAAATCAGTCATCATGCCATGTGGTTAGCACACCTTATTCAAAAAAGGGACTTGTTCTGACAAGTGCAGTAAAAACGTTTTGGCTCCCTCAGCAATGTTACCACAGCAAACGTCTCTGGAGTCATATATCAAATGCAAATAATCAAATGCCAAATGTATTAGTTAAAACACTATATAATTGTGTACTGTATGCCTCTTGTATGCAAAAAAAGTTGCAAAAAGTTCTGGCAAGTGCAGTAATATCATTCCGGCTGCCTCAGCAAAGTTACATAAAATAGAATCACTAATAAAGAGAAATCTAGAAACAGACAAGCCTGATCTGCATGAATGATAGAGTGTACTTGCTTAATGTCATGTGTTGCTCCAATTCTCTAACAATTTTACCCTGAAGGTTTGTATTTAGTAAACTAAATCAGCATTAATTTGAATGTATTGCCCTAAACAAAGAAAAGCAGGACGGCTGAAGTCCCAGAATATACTTCTACTATACATGTGCTGGTTTAATCTTTCCACTTTTTAGAAAGTCCAACAGACTTTAAACCAAAAATCAACATGCAATAAAGCACATGCAAGTGTACATACACAAGGGTGGATGTCCACCCTGAAGATGGCATGTTTTCACACCCTACCAGCAACAGCAACATTCCAGGCCAATAGTTTCTCTAAACTGTTGTAGCACAATGTCAGCCATCAGACAATGTATTCTCAATCATTTTGTGTGATATCTTTCTGTAAGTTAGCTTTAAAAGCTATTAAATTCTTAGGACATCTGGTTCTTATCACTACCACTGTGAATAACTCAGTAAGTTTCTTTACAACGCATCACTTCACACTCTGAATGACTTTGTTTACCTCGTCACACCACTCTGAATGATGTTATAAGGACTGAGTTATAAAGAACTGTAGAGCTCAGTGGAATTCCCCTTTAAAATGGTTCTACCCAAGAAAACCACAGTTTCTCTTGAAACTCCCTTATGGTCAGGTGAACTTAACACAAACAATGTAAAAGGCTAAGCACCAAAGATCTCATCCACTGTGGCTACTCTGTGGGTGACATCACTCACACCTTGTAAGCTCTGAAAATGACTGGCACCAGTTATGGACCAATAGCCTAATAAGACAAAGCATCCAATGAGTCAGCAACTTTAAGAAGACGGCAGAACATTACAAAATAGACTAGATTTGCACCGCTGTTGGATATATTATTGTAAAAAAACAATTATTTGCAAGGATTGCTACTGTTATTTAACAATTAATATGAATATTTCATGCAATATTCAACAGATTCATTTTAGCATAGCATCTAGCAACACAATGGTCCGAAATTAAACCTCAAAGCCAAGCGAGAATGTTTAGGCTGATCCCATATGCAACAACACATACACCCATGGCAACAAGTCATTATAGGTAATGACTCTGTCGTCATTCCTCTTAAGGGCAGATCATCTCAAATAGCAGCTAGAAAACACCACGCAAAACCTTTAAAAGTCCTTCCTTTGGGTTAATTTAACAAGAATTTGTTTTCAGCTATCACTAAGATGTTACGGATTCTTTCCTTAATGTTAATATACAAACAAAGAGTACAGAACTTAACAAAACTGCTTAGTCAAGTTCATAACACAGGCATATTCATTAAGACTGTACAGATAAAACAACAAAACCTTTCCAGAACCAAACACTTCACATAGCTCACTCAGTCCTCACTCACACAGTACTCTCCTCCTTACCTCAGAGCAGACACCTGAACACTGCTTACTGATAGTCTGAGCATGTGCTGCGTGTTTTCATCTGTGAGTCAGAATGAGAAAGGAATGCTGGATTGCCTTACATGGCAGGGGTGAGGTCCAATGGCAGCCTAATCACAATCCTAATCCCTCCCACTGCTACCTCCACTGCTCCCCCTAAAGGAAACACAGAGCTTTTGCACCAATCAAAATGAGAGAAAAATACAATGCCCACAATTACAGATACTGATTAGGGATGTCACTCCTGATTAGGTTAGGAATCCACCTATATTTTGATGATTAATTCAGTAATCTGAGGGTTTTTTTAATGCAAAAAAAAAAAGATTTAACTGGGCCATATACAGCCTTTTCAAAGTATGCTAAATAAACTATAAATCTATTGAAAAGAGTACATCAAATATAAAATGTAAAAACATAAAAAACACTACATGGCCAAAAAAACGCATAACTGTGTCCATTGGGCTCTGTTTATTGCTGTAAGAAAAGCCAGCAGGAGAATTTAAAATATGCATTATCATCAAGACAACTGCCAACTAATCATTGCTGAATCATAGAAAAGGTATATTTAATTGATTTTTGCAGTTTTTGAGTTTAATCAATTAATCAGAAGAGCTCTGATTCAGATATCTTTATGATATAAGATTTAACTACTGTGAATTTTTTGTGTAAATGTATTCTACACTCTCAGAAAAAATTTACTGAACTGTCTCTGGGGCGGGACCTTGAAGGGTACTTTGTCAGTACCTTTAGTTAGGGAACGTAATTGTGTCATAATCCATTGCAATTATATTTTTTTAAGTTGCATGACTCCACAAATCCTGCCTTTTTGTTTTACAGTCCTGTTTAAAAATATTAGGTTATAAAAAAGTTACAAATATGTACCTCTGCCCCAGGAAAACTTATTTGAAGTATACTTTTGGACCTTAAAACCACTTTTGAAGGTACATTTGCATTGTTTGAACCTTGATGAAAGGAAAATATGTCTGCATAGTATTTCTATATCTTAAAAACAAGCAGCTGGATCAGATCTATCTGATATAATTTAGATTACTAATGCATATCAATACTGAAGTTAAACCAATTCAAATATCTTTAAGAATAAAAAGATTACACAAAGCAATCAAGCTTATATAATATCTGACTAAGTACTAGGGGTGGGCAATATGGCAAAAATACTATATCCAGAGTAGTAGCTAGGCTTAATATTCTAGTGATGTCCATTTTGCAGAAAAGTGACCTACATCACACAGTGACTAAACTAACCGCCGAATATGAGTATTACACCAACTGTAAATTTCCCCTACAGGTTTTTTTTAAACCATATCATTTTTTACACATCTATAATTTTTATGTACCTTTTCCTTTCATTTATTCCCTTCCCATCCCTCCAGTCATCCATAAATGCTATTACTTTTCCAAAGACTCCAGTTACCCTGTTTAATTTTTTAAATTACTCATTTAACTATTTATTTACACATTTATTTTCAGCTGAAACTACATGCTGAAATTGTTCTATTCTAAATCAGTTGATTTTATTTCATTTACCTCTCTTTGCCTTACAGTTTCTGCACTTGTCTCTTTTGCACTATGTCTCTACCAAACCCCACCTGACAGGAGGCAGATACTCATACTGTTAACCAAACACAAGACAGCCTAATATACCATCTGATTTTTGAATTGTGTTACATGATACTGTGCCATCGATAACTAGTTAACAGTGAGCTTTCTCTTGCTGGAACTGAACTTAGCAGAGTTACGAGTGGTTCAAATAAAAAAATAAAAATAAAAACAAAAAATTAATGGGTTGGCATTTTACAATCATAATCTGTTAAATACCCTCATAAACTCTCACATTTTACCATAGCTAGGTTGTATATTAGCCTATAATTTGTGGGCTGCATACCTGTAAAATTACATCTTAAGAAATCAAAGTTGCTCTAGGCGTCTTGTTTAGAGGCAAACACTGCAGACAGTCTATGACCAAACCAAGTCTATGATGAGAACCAATAACTGCTGACCAGGTGGTATCTGGGGGTGGGGAAAAAACATTACATTAATATTGTATCAGTACACAGACACCAAGTATCACTTTTTAATTATAGAAACTGCAAATACGAATGAATCTTTTTGCTACTACAATAATAGAATCAATTGCTTTTTCAGTCCACCAGATGGTGCTGAGGTTTTTTCTGGTGAGGTCAGCAGGGGTAACAGGCACTGGTAGGACAAAGGACATGGATTTGACACGTGCAATTTGCAAGGAGTGTCATATGAAAATGAAATACTCCAGCAATAATATGGTACAGTAATACTTACATGGTGCAGCAACTACATTTGGGTGCCTCAGGCACCAGAAAATAATAGTTCTACAAAGTTTTTAGTTCTTGTTTCACTGGGGTAATAGAGAGCCTCAGGCACCAGAAAATAACTGGTGTACCATTTAAGGAGGATGGAAAAATTCAAACCAGAAGCTGGTGAATAAAAAATTGGTTAATAAGAAGCTGATGTTTGCTTTGTTGACGGCAAAGCCAACTTTAAATCAGTTCCACAGAAAAACCAAGCAACACTGCACACACTTAGCTTGACAAAGCTACCTTCCAATTCTGAGCGAGCTAAGAAAATAACACAATCCATCCACCTACTTCATGTGCAAAGACCTGCATCCACACAACATGAAAAACAAAGGCTTTACATGCTCAACACACTGGAACCCAGGTATGTGACTATGTTTTATATGTTTTTTGGGTACAGCCGACACAGATTTTTATGACTATAATACCACATTATGTTCACAACAATGGGGATTGCCAACAAAACCTGGTGGTTGTATTTGCAGTTGAAAAAAAGTAATTAAAAAAGTATGTCATCACAATACTCAGCATATCGCATTAAAATCATATCATGACTTTAGTATCGTGATAATATTGTATCATGGGGCCTTTGCCGATTCCCACCCTTAGTGGTTTTGCCGCTATTTCTACTCTGAATCTTATAAAACCCTTCTAAAACTGCCTAGACAAATCAGATATCACTATCCTAAAAAAGAGGCTTAATAAATGTTCTTTCCTCAGTTGATTGGGTAGACCTTTGATCATCTCGGTAGGCCCAGGCTTAAACAGGCCTACCAGTGGCTGTGCCCCTGAGTCTTCTACTGCATTATCAGAACAGTGCTGTTTCCTCATTAAATCTAATGAATGGAAATATGTCCAAAAAAACCCTTCTAAAACTACAGAATTCCGGACCTCTGTGTCCTCACAGCCAGTTATGGGCGAAGTGTAAAAGAGGGAGTATGGTCAACAGAGAGGAAAAAGCGTGCAAAACAAAGCAATTGATCAAGCAACTGTGTGCTTATGTGCGTAAGAACTTTTTGAAGCCCAGGCTTAAGCGAACATACTTTGGCAGAGGAATGATTTTCAAACTGATGACTGGCATTTGCATATTGTCACAGTTGTGAAACACTTATAATTAAAGAATGCCCTTAGAAATGTAAGGTATCAAAGAAACTGGAAGAACCAGACCTGAGCTGAACAAACACATCGTCAACGCCACTCTTTGAAAAAACAAAGAATCGGAAAGTCATTATGTAAATGTGGCAGAGTGCAGTAAGTTCACCTGTGCTGCCTGGATCTCTGGGCAGCACTTGACCATCACGTACCAAGCTGTGGGTTCAGTCCTCAATAGCTCCTTGTGTCTTTTAAATAGTTAACTCCTCCAGGATGGCTTATTATGCTTATATCTGACATTTGTATCAAATGTGTTACTACTGTTTCAAGCTTGAACTGGAAAAACCAACAGGACAGCCAGTTCAGCTTCTTCTTTTTAGATATTGAGCTAACATCACGACACTACAGGCGTGCTCTCTGATATTTCACCCCTACCACAACTCCCCAACCCCCTGGTTCCCACTCCTTTTTTAGGGGCTTCTTATTCCTCTTAACATTAGTTCCACATTTTGTCATGTTTCCTTTTTTTTCAAAAACATATATTTCCTTAACTAGAAAATGGGGAACAGCATAACCTTTGGAAAACATTGTCCAGTCTAACACAGAGTGTACTTTACTAACAACTCTCCTGGTTTAGTGTTTTTTTCCTCACATAGTTACTCAAATGAGCTGCTTTCTTCACCAGTCTGCCTGACCTGGTATACAAAGAGCCCTCACAGGAATCTTGATCTGTTTCGCTCTGGCATTCCTCAGGACACCCCAGTTCTTCTTGTGGGGGTCTGCCCTGTGCTGCATAGTTCTCTTATCCCCCATCTTGGTTTGTGGTGGTACATGACTCCACTGAAGGGAAATCTTCAGTCTCTGTGCTGTGCTTGAGATGTCTCCTGTTCCTCCAGAGAAGCTGACCCTGCACTGTCACCATCTCATTAGACTATGCCTCCACAGGTTTAAACACTGTTTTGTGTTTAAAGTCCCACCGCTGAACTAAAGTCCCATCTCTCTGAACTCATCAGAAATGTACTGAGGACATCTGTCTAAATACACAATATCCAGGATACCGTAGCGGGCAAAATGCGCTTTTAGTTTTCGTGTCACTGTTTTTGTCTTGATATCCTCCAACTGGTCCAGCTCCCAGAAAATGGATAGCATATAATCTCTGTCCTGAAACACAAACAAGTTAGTGGCAACCTTTTCTTATGGGCAGGTGCGTTCTCATGCGTTCTCAGTGTTTCTCTCTGTTGTCTCACTCCCCTTGCAGAGCAGTGCAATCATGCCAGGCCAACAGATGCACTAATGTGCTCTTCTCAGGAACCCTTCAGTACCAGTGTGGGAAGAATGAACTCTCTGCATTAGTCCATATCTCATAGAGGCTGGAAGAACAACTCACTCTCCATTAAAACCACTCCATTCTGTATGCACAACTCATCTCTAATTTTATAATCTGGGTGAATTCACATGACATGTGTTCCATGTGATCAGGCCAACCCTGAAATACAACCTACTTGAAGGCTTGTAGGCCCCCATCCTGCTCAGTTGCCACCGAGATGCCCTTCAATCTCTCTACAGATACCGGATGGTAGTGCATCATATTGATTCCTTCCACCTCTGCTTCTACTAGGCTTCTGCTCTGCTGAATGTATTAGCCAGCATCAAATGCTTTCCTGGGCAGTATTTGAGCTTTACCTTGTATCTCTGAAGTCTCATAAACATTCACTGAAATCACTTTGGGGCATCTAACAGCTCTTCGACTACATGACCATAGGTGAAATGATGGAATTTTTCTATTTCAAAGCGCACAGCCAACAACTTTTTCTCAATTTGTGCATACCCCTTTTCTGTCTCTGTGAAAGCTCTACTGGCACACACCAATCAGCCATAACAGTAAAACCTCCTCCTTGTTTCTACATTCTGTATCTCCTCATTGTCCACTTTATCAGCTCCACTTACCATATGTAACAGTGCAACACACCACCACGTCAGTGTCACTGCAGTGCTGATAATGATCCACTACCATCTAATACCTGATCTGTGGGGGTCTAGTTCAGGGTAGATTTTTTTGGGAGGAATGAATAGGTTCCAGCAATGCTGTTGCAAGGTTTTATGTTATTAACAGTAGATAAAAGATATGTTTGACAGAGTGTTACATTTGCAGACGTTGTGGGGACACAACAACATAACTCTAATATCTAGGCAGATCAGAAGACCTTCATCTAGCCCTGGATAAAGACATGACTTCTGCGAGGCAGATTCCCCTCTCTTTGTGTTACTTGCATTAGTCCTGAGCTGACTGATGATAGTATGAATCACCAATAGTTTTCATCTATTGTGACTGTCAATCAAGTTTGACGAAAACATACTGTCCGTGGCTTCAATGTGCACAAAGTAATTCTATTTGTCTTGCAATCAGTTTTCTTTTAAAAAGTTTTCTTTTAATACATAATGTTAGTTCATGTCCTAAATCAGCCCTGGTATGCTGTCTGGCTTGAGAACATTCAGTAGCAGCACAAGGTAGATCTTATTTTCCCATCTGTGGTTAGGGGTGGGCGATATGGCAAATATATCATATCATGATATTTAGAGACATATTTATTATTGAAATTCATTTTTGAAAGCGACCCCTGCCTACACGTGCAGTGACACGTACATGGTGGTGGTGTGTTAGTGTTTGTTGCACTGGTACGTGTGGATCAGACACAGCAGTTTTAAACACTTCAGTGTCTGCTGGACTGAGAATAGTTCACCAACCAAAAGATGACAGACAGATATATGGCAAGTGGACCTCATAAAATAGACAACAGGTGTAGATACAAGGTGGGTGAACTTAATGAAGTGGCGGTTGGAGTATATATTTATGCGAGCGAGCCGTCACTAAATACAAACCTTTATGGTGAAGTTGTCAGCTAACTGCAACAATTTGTAGATACAATACAGTTTAGCTCAGTTAAGAAGTGATCAGACTTGTGTGTTTGTTTTGTTTCAAGATTTCTTTGCTGGTGGCGTTACAGTTACGTAACACTGCTGAAAATGCCATTCCCTCAAAAGTGTTCCTACTGCATTTGTCACAACAAGTCATTTTTAAATATGATGTGCTAAACACACATCCTGAGAACTGATTTGTATTTTTAAGGTGCTGATGAACGTTCAATGACCTGTTCCTGCGTGCAAGTGCATGTGATCCATGATTGACTGCAGAGGAGTATCAGCATTGACTAGTGCCCAACTAAAAATGACAATGACTGATAAAATCAGCTGATATAATTTTATATTTGTATCTTCATTTTATAGTTTCAAGTTTTAGTTGAACAGTGCGTTACTGACAGATATGATTGTCCTCAATTAGCACACTTCTTAAACCCAAATAAACAGCAGAAACTTGAATATCAAGTGAAGAATATCAGTATAAACCTCGGCAGTTGGGCATCATTCTGTATTTGGCATGATGTCCTTATTAGGAACTCCAGGTCTAAGCAGATTTTCTCTACGAGAACAAAGAATGCTGTTTCCGAAAATCACCTCAGAAAATTGTCCTGTGGTAACCAAAAATAGTCCAAAGTTAATATGTTTTTTCCCATGTACATTTTTCCGCCTAGATTAATAAATCTACTATTAAACTAAACTTAACACTGTTACGTTGGTGTTGGTATGTTGGTTATGTTGGTGTGGATTCTTATTTTTTATTTTTAAAAAAAGTTAATTTGGTTTGTTTTTTCAAGATCTCACTTTATGTCATTATAATGGCAAAATAATTCTTGTTTTCTCGACATCCCAATTTACTTGTCATTATCACAACACAATGAATATTGTTTTATCGAGATATAATTCCTTAAGTCATTAAAGATCCTGAGAAAATAACATTTGTTATGTCATGATTATAATATAAATAACTTGAGATCTTGAGACGACAAATGAAAATAACTCATTATCATGAAAAAACACAGAAAGCTTGCGTACATATACAAGAGGTAAAATAATCCTTTTATAAAAGGATTAACTTTAAAATTAACATTAAAGTTAATTTTAAATTTTATAAAATTAACTTTAATCCTGGGTGCAAACTTATGTAATCACATATCAAAAATGTAATCACTATAATTCAAGAGGTTTTCACAATATACGATATGTCATGATATTTTTGTTTAATATCTGATAAGTTGGAACTTGGAACACACTTTTTCAATGACTGTGCTGCACTAAATCTAAGTAATAGGACTAATTATGATCTCTATGCAGTTTTAAAGTCCTGAAAATATCCATGCTATGCTCAGAAAAGCATTTTGTGACATAATTTATCACAATAATGTGATTATAATGTGATAAATTCTGTCCTGTTGCTCACTCTTAATTCAAACTAGCTTTGTCTTAACCCTTTTCAACAAACTCTTAAATGTTTGTAAAAACTAGCAAGTTTGCTTTTGTCAAGATGGCTGAAATTCCAATGTGATAGTGCAAAAACAGCAGACATAGTAACAATTTAGTAACAGTGTTAGAATATATAGCAATTACAGACTTCATGCTGCATGTTGGCAATTATTTATTTTACTTATTTGAATTGTTGCTAATAAGAAATTTTTTTTGAGGTCCTATCAAAAAGGCAGTGCCATCAACTGGCCGTGCATGCTGTACAGATTTATTCATAAGTAGGTGAGTTTGATCTTGTTATTGGCCTATTTTATGAACATCACAGGTTCACACCTGTTTTACATTTAATTTACATTTAATGTAAAGAATGCCTTGCCCTTGAGGCTGACTGCTCAGTGAGGTGCAATCGTCTCTTGGAGAAAAACACAGAGCCAATATAATTAATTTATTGCAAAGAGCTCAGAACATCATTTCAAAGCTAACAGCCTAACAACGGGACCATGGTGGACGTAAAGGTGGCAGTTCAGTGATGGTCCTTCTTAAGGGTTCAGCTAGATAGCAGAAAAACCCAAGAAAAGTTATACT
>JAILXH010115610.1:986-11572 GCA_023558415.1 Piaractus mesopotamicus
TTAGCTGTTTTACATTTATTTTTTGTCACAAACGGCTCGTGCTCATGTGAAAAATGAAATTGCAAATGTAGGTATTTCATTTCATTTTCAATTTTGGCAGGATATTTGCACAGATGTTTGGAAAAAGCAATGGCAAAAAGAGGTTTGCATTTACATTTTATTGTTTTAATTTTAATTTTTTTTTTGGCTGGATTTGCCTCCCATAGGACGGAGGTAAAAAAAAAAAATAATAATTAATTCGAGTGAACGTTTTGCAATTCTGGACCCGCGCATATATACATACCTAGATGCCGCGTTGGGACAGCATTCACTACCATTACAAAACGGCAGTACAAGAAAGATACTGTCCAAAATCATGCTATTTTTAGGAATATTTCACTCAGAAAGTGGGATAGGATTATATAACGGAGGGAACGCAGTGATCCACGTTCAGGTTTGTGTGATGCGTAGTGTTTGTGTGATGTTTATGTGTAGATATGGCCGTGTGGTTGGTGAGGCACAGAGAACCTGTTCATGTGTTTTTCCTCTGGTTTTATATTAAACTTATTTCATTTAATAGTCTTTTCAGGGGATCTTAACTTGTAGTAGTTATTTATTTACAATGATGGTTAATGCTTTGTAGTTAGGTAAGTTAAAGCATTCCTTAATCGTTTAGATCTTCGTAACAGATTCACGTTAGCACCTTCTTACACGAAGCTGAAGTCAACATCTTATTTGCCAGCGTCAGGCAGCATCTTGTTCGAATTTTCCTGTTCCACTTTAAATGGTGTAGCTTCAGGCACCAGAAGGTGACTGTTGCAACATTTAAGATGGAACAGGGAAATTCGAACAAGAATCTGGCGAATAGTAAGCCACTCAGACAGCCAATGCGTGCTGGCGTGGAGCTGGGCCTCATCCGTTCGCCGACTCTCCTTGAGGCTGGGCCAAGACACTAGTGCCAGTGTCTTTTTGAACATCGGCCTAAAGTTGGGCCAGCAGACTTGCCCCAGACTTGGCAAATGCCTTGTTACCGACTGTGTTTCTGCCTTTACTCTTGGTCAGTTTTAGTGCTTAATTAACATAATTTTCTTGAATATTAAAATTTTATGGTAGGAATAGATGTTGACAGTTATAAGGAATATATGTAGATACATGAAAACGATTATTGTATTATTATCTAAACCACACACATGTACAGAGATAAAACTATCTAAATTACACTTGCATACACACACACACTTAAAGGACAAAACATTTATTACATTTTATCATGTTTACAAAATACATTTCACTGTTATTACAAGCAAGACTTTAGCTCTGGTTTTGGACCCAAATACAAAGGAGACACAAGACACTGTTTATGCAAACTTTAGTTTATAAAACTCACATGAATTCTTAAAATGAATCAGAATCATAATGAAATAAAGTACAGTTCCAGATAATTAAGAATATATAATACTAAAGAATATATAATATGTATGAAATGCCCAACATAAGCTACAAACCAACTGTTTCTGCATTCTGTTTCCACATTGGTAGCTTTTGCATGTTGGGGCATCTTCCTTACAGCACCAGGCCATAAAATGGTCTAATATAAGAACAGATGCAATTCAGTTCAGTTTTGTAAAAAGCTGATAAAACTGGAAACATACTATACAGAAACTTTCATTTTTTTTTATATTAAGTAAGATTCATTATTTTGGAGAGATTTTTACTATGTACACAAACATAGATTTCAGATCTACAGATTCAAAACTTATAACATAAAATTGTACTGATTTGATTTGACTTTTGATTAATCCATAATCAAAAGCTAAATCAGGTGTGCTGTCATGGAGGACATGTCCATACAATGGCTGTGTCATTACCTCATAACATCTCACATTTTTAAAAAACAAGAAAGTCTTGTTACTTATATTCATGTACTCTAATATTATATTATTAGAATTCCTAAATTTTTAACAGTAAAAATACTCACTGCTGAGATAAATAGTTGCTAACAATTTTCTTTAATGTGTAAGATTCTTGCACAGAATTGCATATGTGACTGGATAGAGCTGCTTTGAAGGCCACAGAATAGTATTTGGATCTTTTAGGGGGGTTCATTATTTTTTTCCAATTTTCACAAAATTAAATGTAAATATGTAAACAAAGTAATTCAGAGTGGTTCTAGAGAAACTTAATCAGTCAAAATTGTTCAGAGCGGTGGTGACAGGAATCAGACCTCTGAAGAGTATAATGCCTCTAAAAGCCCTTTACAGGAAGGTATTATAAAAATGGTTATAAAAATATTGCAGTTGAACTACCGTTGAAAACTTTGGAATCACTTGTCATATAATAAGTGTTGACTGAAATATTATAAACTAGACACCAAAACATAAACCAAAGGTTTGCTCAGAAGCAAAAGTACTTTGGGAACAAAAAGAAATTATAACATGGCAAAAATACTTCGTTATTAAATAATAAACACGTAATTATTTACATTAATTTCTTCATGTAAATTACTACGATTAGCTACTTGATCATTGTCTTTCAAATGTGAGGCATGCTGAACATTCTGAAAGTTTATTCTCAATTATTCTCTATTTTAATATAATCGTCTGCAGCTGTGTTCATCATAGAGCATAATTTTTACAGCTTCCTACATTTTTTTGTAAACCCACAGAATTTTAACACTAGTTTAATATTGTTCAAAACAGTTATTCTAAAAGTACCAAAAAAACCTTTTTTGTCAGATTTATAACTATTTTACCATCCTCAACACTACATATAAAACTCAGCAGATGTGTATATATTGATGGTTTTGGGATGACATACAGATGTGATGTTCAGGCGTCAACATACTTTTGGTCACGTGGTATATCTGTATCAGACCAGGGTTGGTCACAACGTAGATATTCTAAGATGGTCTCTTACCACTAAAGGGAGGGAAATTGTGCAGTAACACCATAATCAGTAATTATTAACATGCAAAGTGCACCATGGTAAGTGGTCCTAGTAAACTTTTAACTTACAGAAAGGAAACAAAAATTGGGAGAAATCTGTATATTTATGTGTTCAGTGATCAATATTAACCATTGTGAATTGTTGCAGAATTTGTTTAAAAAAAACTTACTGTGGTAGTAGGCAGACGTCCAAAGTATGTGGAACTGTCATGCTGGTGGTCCTGCTAACTAAAATTCTATGGTGATTCTACACAAGGCAATAGAAAAACCATAGAATGGAAAAAGGTTGGTTAAAAGGGCTACTTGTACATAAACTCAGTTTAAAATAAATAAACAAAATCTAGTGCCATGGATAAAAATCAAAACAACTAATTTGTCAGCATAAAATGCTCCTGTGAAAATAGAAGCAGTACAACAGCCGTACTAAAAAGTTTTTAATACTGTAGTGATACTATCCTGCCTCCATTTACTGCATTTGACCTGCAGCATTATAAAGTATAGTGCTGTAGTTGCACCATGTCCATTTTGATGTATTTGTACTGACACTGCACTATTACAGCAGCATTAATATTGTATACTGCACTAATATGTTAATACACCAGCAATACTGCATATTTATTATTAATAGGGGCAACACCTCAAACATATATTCAAACATAATGATATCTAAACTCACGTTAGTAATGTTTGCATAATTTTTTGAGATGTAAACAACGTCATTCAGAGTGGTTTGGTGTGAAATGATTGTAAAGACTCACATTTTCTTTACAGTGGTGGTGATAGGAACAAGGTATTAACATGACAACAACATAACTACAACACAAATATGGCCATTTTATTTACTACCCAAAACCACCAGTGAACCTACACGTCTTCTGAGTTTTATATGGAATGTTGATGATGGTAAAATAAAACATATCTGGAAAAAAAAATTTCTATTTTCTATTCTGCCTCACAATGCCCTGCCACCATTGAAAATATGTTTTAGGCCAAAATCCTCTCAAAACTATTGTAAAACAGTGCCTCAGTCATCAGGCAGTGAATTCATAATCATTTCATGCAAAGACTTTGTGTGAGGGAGCTTTTAGAGGTGGATGTCTGGTTCTTATCACCACCACTGTGAACAATTCTGACTTGTTAAGTTTCTCCAGAACAGAGCATTTCACACCAAACCACTCTGAATGACTTTATTTACACCATAACCATTTAACAGTGGAATTCTCCTTTAATACACTGCATAAAAGCACAACTGTCCCAAGTAGTATCAAACTTAGTATGTGAAAGTGAATATACTGTTATGTATACCATTATATACACTCTAACAATCCCATAGAGATGCAAGTGGAAATTAGCTTTATTGTAGCGATAATCAGTTAAACGAAGCCTAGGTGTAAGGCTGGTTTCCTGGACAGGAATGAAGCCTAGTCATAAACTGTTATTTTCCTTTTAATGTAAAATCTCCATTTAAAATCCTGTGTTGTCCAGAACTACGCATAATCCTTATCCAAGAAGCTGGCCATCAAAGTTTATATGCTGTACACAGCTATATAATGAAACAGCTTGCATATGTTCATGATCATATGGTAAAAAAAATCCTACTGAAATATTCTACGTTTTATTTTATGTTAGGTTGGGGACATGACCATAGGCTAAAAGATCACCAAGGGCAAAATATAAGTTAACTTAAATTTCAGAAAACCAAAATATATAGCCTACTGCCCATCCCTAGTATTTCCACATATATCCTGAATATTTACAGTTCTGTTATTGTAGAAATCTATGTTAAATTTAGAGGTGGTGTCTATGTAGAGCTGTCTCACAACTTGGGTAGAGCTGAGCACTCCATACCAGGTGTCTGGTTAAACTGTGCCGAATTGCAGGGGCTCTATTTTCGTGTTCATAGTTCAAGCGGAAAAATAAGGCATAACATCACTGTGCTGATGCGTGGGACAATTTTTTGGATTTTCCTGATTTGCATGGTGGCTCCAACGTGAAGTAGAGCAGCACAACTGTAAACAGGGCAAAGTTAGAGCGAATAAATAATCAAAAGGTATGGTCAGGCGTGGTGCAGGAACAGCCAATCAGATCACCTCCTCTCATTCCCTTAAAGAGATGTAAGAGCACTGACAGCAGCACTGTAATATTTTCCTAACAGGGTAAGATCACTGCTTTTCTACAAAACAACATTTTTATTTTATGAATAGATAAAAACTGCCTAGTCTGTTATTTAAAGGCTTAAATGATTCATTATTTACATGAAACATATTATTTACATCTATAATAATCACGAAGAACAAAATAATTACTATTGTTATTTTCATTATTATTTAGAACAATAAATGAATAAAATAAAATTTAAATGAATTTGAAGTAAATAAATTAGATAAACTAAAAACAAATATATTTTGCAAAGCACTATAGTTCATCAAGTAGTCTAAATTTGTCAAGAAACAAATTAATGTTTCCAGCAATTCTATGAACAGCAGAGTGAGTTTTAATAACTTGGTGCGTTAACACAGAATTCAGTGATGTATGTGTCGTGTGTGCAGGCCCAGCATCAGGCAACACAGCAATTTGTGCACAGCTGCTATGCTTGCCAATAGCGCAACGCATACAAAATGATTAAATTAAGGAGTATCTGCAGGCTTTGTATCGACTGCATATTCAGAATGTGCTGTATGTTATGGATGATCAGTTCACGGACAGATTACCTTATGCCGGGATCAGACTACAAGAATTCAGCTCGATTATAACATGATTTTGTTGCAGTCGACAAATTTCCAGCGTCTGGCCCGAATATGAGCGTTGGGAATGATGAACAGCTCTTGCACTATGACATAATCAAAGAACAGTGACGTGGCGTCTGGGACTCCCCACAACACCCCGATGAAAAGTCTAATATGTCGAATTTTTTGGTATTTTTCTGCTTAATTTGACATCGCCTACAACACATTCCTTGATGTTAACCAATAGGATGACAGAGTGCTGTCTGGCGCGCAGATGCAAACACGGCGAAAAGAAAGATGGGAGCTGCTGTTGCAGTTGTCATGTGGAACAAAGAAACAGAGGAAACATTCGTTGAGCTGTGGCCTCTGCCTTTCTGAAGTTTCCTCAAGGGAGTACTACGACAGAGTCCAAAAAGATAAATGTTGGAGAGAAATAGCGTACACAGCGTCTGTTTACATACAGCAAACCGTTAGCTAGCTACAATGTTCTTGGTATGTCAACACATTTGTTACCTCAATTTCTCTCTGAAGGACTGACAGCCCATACTGTCCTCTTCAATGACACTTAGGAATGAGTCCGCTATGAGCTTTTTTCTTTCTTTTCTTTTTTCTTTTGAGAACACAAAATCAGCAGCATCACACACAGCACATCTGATGGACAGCTTCTTGACCTGCCTCCCCAATGACCTATGAACTCACGCAAGTACGTGAACGATGATTGGTTGGTGTCAAACTTGTAGTGTTGCCAGTCTCCTGACCAAGACACGGCACAAATTTATGACACTATGTTTGCCTAATCGGACATAGTGACCATCATGAAAGACAAAAATATTGTGTATTCGGATCCCGGCATTATTCTCTCCTGAATACATGACTTCGGGGAAAAAAAGAAACGGCTACATCGGTACAAATCTATCTTATACTTTCCATCTGTATTATCCTTTTTGTCCTTGCAATTAGTAATAAGTATGCTGGCGATATACAGTAAGATTGAACTTTGATTGAAAAAAGATTGAAAAAAGAGCCCCAGATCTGTTTCCACTAAGAATTTGCTTTAGGCTTGCCCTCTTTCTGGCTTTCTCTCTCATAAATACGGCTCCCTGCTCACCTGTTGTCCTTCTGTGTCCAGCATACCAAGCCTGGGTGCAGGGGGGTGCAAACGATTTCATTTTCCCTTAGCTCCAGAGCAGCACACACTGTCTGCCTGAAAGACAGAGGCAGAGCCACTATCACTTAAGCCTTCAGAAGCATGTTCCATGCAGTCAGGGGCAGGTTTAGTAATTCTGGGGACCTAAGCAAAAGACAGGAATTGGGCCCCTGGATACACATTTTTAAATTAGATGCAACCGTCTCTACACTGCAAAAATTAAGTTGGTACATCCAATCCAATTATAATTATTTTTAGATTGTTGTAAGAATAATATAAGATTTAACATATTTCTCTCTAAATAATGCTGGAAACAATCAAAATGGTCTGCTAATGTAGTGAGACTAACTTGGTGCAGAGTAATACGGAAGTAAAGTACTGACTAGAGAAAGTACTTTTAAAAAACATTAAGTAAAATAATCCCACTGCAATTTGAGAAAAGTAATTGGTAACTTGTAACGAATTCCTTTTTTTTGTAATTACCCCAACACTGCAGCTATCTATACTAAAATTAACGGCAGCATTATGTACAGTCTCCTGAGCCTGTGCAGCAGGGCCATAACTAGGATAAAAGATTTAATGAGGCCTGTTTCGCTGAAAAATAAGCAACATCACACAGTGAATAATACAAACTACACCAACTGTCAAATTCTGATTTAAGGATTTTTTTTTAGTCAAACCATTGCTCCTTGTTTACCAATCCATAATTGTTATGCAGGTTTTCCTTTCATTTGTTCCTTTCCCATACCTCAATTCTTCCATAAACTGCTATTACTGTTCCATATACTAATTTAACCTCCAGTTACCCTGTTTACGTTTATTTAATTAATCATTTAACTATTTATTTACACCTTTATTTTCAGCTTTAAATACATGCTGATATCTACACTAAATCATGTGATAGTTTCAAAATGATTTTAGTTCATTTTACCATTCATCTCGCTCTCTCTGATTTTCTCTCTCTCTTGCTCCTCTCATCGATTTGCTGAAAAGCACACATTAAGAATACGTTATAAAAGGCCGTCTCTACCAAACACCAGCTTACATGAAGCACAGGGTACTCATACAATTAAGAAGACAAAATACAGCCCAATGTAGCTGCTGATGTTTGAATTATGTTAAATGATACTTTGCCATCAAAATTCTAGTTTACAGTGAACTCTCATGCTGGATGTAGGATGTTATGCGTAGGTAACAATACAACTTAAGTTCATCTAATCACTAATGTAGCCCACTAAATACGGAGCCTGTAGCCTAAACTGAGCAGCTACTGAAACTAAAGCCCCTAGCAATGTTCTAAGTGGTCCAAATAACAAAAAACAAAATATGGAGTTTGCATTTTACGAGCATAATCTGTTAATTACTCTTATAAACTCTCACATTTTTATTCTAGAGTTGTTGTGTGTGCTGCATACCTGAACATCTCAAAAAGTCAAAGTTAAGGAGTCGCGGCTCATCAGATGTAAACATAATAAATCTTCTATCCCCCTTTAACTAGGTAGGCCTATGATACTACGTCGGCACCTCTGAGTATGCTAAGCTAGCTGTTACACCACTATTAGAACCGCGCTGCTTCCACGTTAAATGTCATGAGTGGAGACGGGAATTTTTTTTTTTGTCCTTATAGGTAGTGAAAGTTACAGCCATGCTGTGCAGCTCTATGTTCTCTCTGAAAACAAAATTAGCTTTGGGAGTGCAATGACAAACTTTCTTTTCCTCCATATTTTTGCGTTTCTCTGCTGCACTTGGATGATTTTTCTTATTTTCCCTCTTGACTCCCAGAAAATCACATTGAAGAACCTTTTCTCCATAATGTAGATTAGTACTTTTCATAGCAGTATGCGTCTGTGTCATCACATAACATGGAATAATCTATTACAACTATGACTGGGGGGGCGGAGCTGCAAACAAGTCTAACATGGCTAACAATAAATTAAATCAATTAAAGTTACTAGTTAGTATTGCTAACTGGAAATGCTGTACTAATACATAAAGCATATAACATGGTCTGACAACCTCCCGTGTAATCTGACCCAGTGCCTATAACTTTTAAATGACTAGCTTTACAGGGTGACTTGCAGCAGCACACAGACACCATATTTTCTCCTCACTCAGTAAAGCTACTTTTTTTCAATTTTAACAACAAAAAAATTATATAGTGCAGCTTTAAGTTTTGAATTACAAAGCCCTTCAGGAAATGCTCACACAACTGACTCCTTCTTTTCTCACATCCTTTGTTAGTTTGTTTGCTGTTCTGAAATGGTTTTGGGGAAACTAACCACTGAGCATGCGAATGTATTAATTTATAACCACTGCTAGCTGCAGATAATGCCTAAAACAAAGGTAATACTGTTAGCTGGTCTCATATCTTCCTTTTAAATTATTTTAATTTTTCTCTATATCCCACCATATAGATTAATTTAAAGTTGTGCACAGCAGTTGACAATTCAGCAGGTTTTTACCTGGAAATTGGAACACTTCCATGTCCAGCCATTCCTACTTAGTCTTTAGAAGTTAATCCTTAAACTGACTTGAAAAACAACAGAAAAAACAGATTAAAGAACATCCGAATAACTTATGTTAAGTGTAGCCTACTATAGATACAAAGCTGTAAATGTTTCTGATGTAAAGAGGGTCTTAGGCTGGGCTTTTGTAGTGGCACTACTCCAGTGAAATGTTCACCTCTTCAGCAATGATAATCTGTACAAGACAAAATTATTAATCATAGCAATAACACAGGGCATTCTGCAAAAAACTTAAACTCAAAGACAAAGATAACACTTTATATGCAGTTCATTCTGGCAGGCTGTTTTTGAGCTAAAGAGCTAAAGATACTGTGATCTGCTGATGCAAAAAAAAATCAACATTGAACAGGAAGCAACGATTTTGTCGCTGTTCAAATACACATTTACAATGAGCACAAAAGGTCCATCAAACAGAATGATTAGATCTATTTAAATGGTCTGTAGCTCTATTCTAAGAAATGTCTTCTTTAAAGTTTTGGAAAATAACTCCGTTTAGGGTGGATGTATTTAAACACTCTCAGATTGACCATTACCCTGTGATACTGATACACCCTAGTTTGAGCTTCACAAGGATGTAGCCTAGTCTTACATTTAGGCTAACCACTCTTTCATTTTTTCGAATGTTCCCTTTCAGAATACTTGTGCCTCGCGCTCAAACCTGGCGTCTCATCTGTCTAAGCTCTAAACCAGAGGTCTAACTACAAATATGGGCCATGAATTGTGTAGTTAATCACTGGTACTGAACTGAACTGTTGACATAAATGACTGGTCACCCAGTGATTAGCTGCAAAAATAGAAGATCTAGTGGCTCAATTTAAAGACCTCTCCTCTAAACACTATAGGCCCTTTTCACAGAGTTTGATGACGTGTTTCCGCTTTAGTTTAGCAGGATAAACACAGCGGCGCCACAATGGAGTTCACTACGTCTCTACACAATCTTCCACGGATTTGTTTCGCCAACATCTCTCGAATCATAGATGAGGTGTCTGTTGCAAAACGAGCAAAAGCTGACAAGGGTTTCAAACTCTTTTTCGAGGGTTACTTCTTTAATTTCGAGGGTGAGTAATTATTTTTAAACAGGTTAGCTAGCACTAGCTAGTTAGCAGTTAGCTAGATATAGGGCAATGAATGAATGAATGAATGAATGAATGAATGAATAACGGTAGATGACTAGCTAACGCTAGCCGTTTTCGCCTCTATTTTAACAATTACTATACCGCTAAAGATTTGATGTGCTTATATGAAACTTTGAGTTGGATAGTTT
>JAILXH010115675.1:7695-18847 GCA_023558415.1 Piaractus mesopotamicus
AATAGTGTACTTGATGTCTCATTCATTCTGTCCTTAGAAGCACAAATTCGTAGGCCATGTTTTGGTCTCCTCTTCTGTAATAATCTTTATCCTTTGAATACCAAATGCTCTGCGCAAAACTATTTTCTGGTCTATTAAATCAGTGTTTAAGTATTATCTCGTGTTTTGATTGGCTGTTTTTAATGAAACTTGTTCCACAAGGTTGTGACTGTTGATGTGAGTTTAAGTGAGTTGCAGTGCAAGTGCAATTAAATTTCACTTAGGTTTCATGCAACTAAAGTAGCATGAAACGTTCACAGTGTAAAGCTAGCTTAAGGTTTTTTTTTTTTAATTGTAGCCAGTAACAAATGTTACAACTACTCTCACTACTGCCTAGACAAGAAGTCAAACTACATAGCTCAAAATTCAGTGATATGGAGCCTGGCAGGCTTTGTAGCTCAATGGTTACAGCTACAAAGCATTATACTGTTTATATTCATTACACTGTTTATTATTCATTATTGTACTGTGCAATTATCAAGCACTTCAACAAATCACATTTTTTATTGTTGGGTTCTGTGAGCAACCTGGTCAGTCTCAGATGTTTCTGAACGTTCCAGGGGTGTTTTGACATATCAAGGCATTTACATGACATTTACATGATCATATATCAAAAATGCAGTCCAAAACTTGATTATGTGATTAATTGTTCACCACAGTGGTGTTAATATATTGGAAGACATATCTCAATGTGTAACAGTGTAATCACAATATTATGTTATGTCGATATTGTGCAACACAAGTAACTAATAGAAATCCATGTTTCTCCACAGACTGTCCAAAACCAGCTGTGGTGCCTGGCATACCTGATTACACAGTCCCAGCCTCAGCCCATGAACTTTTCTCCTTGGCCCTGAACCTGGTGGCCAGCAGTGCCCATGACCCCCAGCACCATCACAAGTTCTGGGTGGTGCATCTGGGCCAGGGTGGGGAGTGGAGCACGGTGCCAGTGGAGCTCCGAGGCTGCAAAACCCTCAGTCTGCCCAAAGACCTAGAGAAACTCCCCCAGAAACTGGCTTCCAGACCAGGAGAGAGGTGCTCAAGTCTGAGATGCAGGATGTGGTCTTTCCATTGGAGGGAAACCTCCAGAAAGGTCAGGCAAGCTTTGCTGCAACTGGATAGGAGCCGTCCAAGCTGCTCAAAGGAGGAGATGGTTCGTCTCACTGACGTGGAGTGCAAACCTTGAAGTTACTGTCAGCTTTTTTTCAGGTCTGTGTTCACATATATGATCTCAGACTGTGATGATGTGATGGCCAGTTGCATTAACATCTGTTTAAATTAGTTTACCCACTGCCACTTTTTTCCCTGGCTGGATAAGCCAACATAATTGGTCTGCACAATATATTGTTTAATTGTCATTACGTTATCAGCCTTCACAATACTGCAGCATAGAGATGAAACTGTATAAAAAACTGAATATGATGATTATAGTGACCAAAATTATCACAGTATTTTTAAAATGTGCTGAAAATGTTCAAAAACATGCAAATAAGCCTATATCCAACTCTATTATTCAGCCAGTATTTAGGCTGGAACTACATATCACTGTCACTGGTTCTGTAACCTGGATTGGTCGTGGGGGTGCTGTACTGATGAACATTAAAGCACTAATGAAAGTTAAAAAAAGGCACAGCACTATTTTTTAGGATAAAAAGACTTCACACTGCTATATATGCGCATTTGAGATTATATGACAAAACATTTCAAACGCTTTTGAAATGACTGCAATATGCCATGACTTACTTTATGTTTGTACATCTGTTTTAGTGTTTTATCTTGCGGTGCTCTCTGGCAGAGTTCTCAACTGATGAAATATGCTATCAGTACCCAACATTTCCAATGAAAAATATTTACTATATACTATGAGCTACTTTTTTGTGACACCAAAGGCATTTTTTTGTTAGTTCAAACATATTAGATGATGAAACAGGCCTACACACTTTACAAATACACAGTGTAGTGTAGGCTACATTCAAATTCAACCATCACTTGTTTATGACAAATACAGGAAAAAAAAAATCGTACTGTAGGCTACAGAAGGCGATTTTGACTCACTTGCAATATTTAGCAAAAAAAAAAAAAAAAAGGACTGGTACAAGAATGGCATTTTTTTTTTGTTTGAAATGAAGGATATTCCCCTAACGACCACTTCCTTCAACACACGAAAACAGGATACCACAGAGTCAACTGCTTTTGTATCCGTGTGGCTGATTTTAAAAAATAAAAGGTCACAGCACTTCCTTTTGTCTTTTTTATTTCTTTCTATGTCATTTAATTGTTCTTTATTTTTTTATTTTTTAAGAAAACATGGTATGGGGACCACATGTACAAACCTTGATATTACATAATGAAATAATATATACACAGAAGCTATACAGGCAATTAATCTCTCAAGAAGACATAATAACGCATTACACACACACGCGCGCACACTTCATCTCACCAGACGAAGGCTGCTCTTTCTCGGAGCATGCGTGCACCAAAGCGGTGCCACTCTCTCTGGTGGATCCACAGCTCCTGAGTGGTGTCCAAACACGCCAACACTGCTCCACCTTTCCACGCTGTTAGTCGGGGGTCCATGTCCTACAAGAGATGTCAAAGTTGTTCGTACTGTGCTACACCATTTAACAAAGCATATGCATTTTATGCCATGCTGCTGTCGTACTGTAATACACTGTCACTGCAAGTTAAAAACTTTGTATGTTTCAAAACAACAGCTGTCCTTAACATTGATGTGGCCTTTTAACAAACCAATAGAGATGGTCCAAAATCACATGGAATTAAGTCTTGTTACAATAGTATTTTCCTTCTCTCATGTGAAATTATTGTTTCGGAGATACAAGGTTTTCTTCTGATGGCGACAACATACTAAGGATGGTCCATGCACTCTCAGAAATAAAGGTACAAAACTGTCACTGGGGTGGTACCCTTGAGGGTACATCTTAGTACTTTTAGTCAGGGAACATAATTGGACCATAATCCATTGACATTATATTTTCTAATTTGTGTTGACTCCACACACATACTGAAATCACTGTTCTTCATGGGATGATGGATTACATATGGTGAAAAGAAAAGTCTAGTAAGGAAGCTAGTGTGCAAGCTATACATCCTTGGCTCTTTTTTGCTGTTAAACTACAGGCCAACAATTCAAAGTTGATTTGGTTTGAATAATTTAATAGCCTAAGTTACACACCTCTTTACCATGTTTGTGTATTATGAGGTTAAGTCTGCATTTTATTGTTAATATTGCTAAATTGCTTTTCTATCCTAGAGTGATGCAGAAAATTTTCCATTTGTCACAATCCTGAACGCAAAAATGATAAAACAGTTTGACGGTCTAACTCTACAATTCAGTACTACATAGTTCACGGTTTTTTCACATGTTTTCAGCAATCATTTCCTAACATGTATAAAATGTTTACAAACAAATCTCTGAATTCACACCACGTGTGTCAGGCTCCAGTCCTTGCAGGCCAAAACACTGCAGACTTCAGCATACTGCCTTATTAAACACACCTGATTCAGCTCATCAGCTAATTAGCAAGGTCTTCATGAACTGAATTCAGAGTGTTAGATGAGGGTAAACACTGATCTCTGCAGTGCTTTGGTCCAGAAGGTCCCTAGTTTGACATGCCTGCTTTACACGGACTTTAAAAACACCAAGGTTATTTTTCCTTTTTACTTTATTGTCTGTTATTTTACTTAAATTTATTGTTATTTTGTTTTTGCTTTTACTTTTAAATCTTGCTATTTCATTGTAAAGCACATTGAGCTACCACATGTATGAAAGTTTTTTACCAATAATATTATGAATAAAGCTGCATACAGCCAATAACAATGTTATGCTGACATTCAATATTATATTTCATTACATCTCTAGTTTTGTCAGACACAGACGGCAGCTGTGGGAGGGAAAAGTGCAGTAGGGAAATTTATGCTGATCAAAATTAGATCAGACGGTCAGAATGCTCATCCCTTATGTATAGGTTTGTGACAGTGCTTTATGAAATACATCATGTGTATTTTTAAAATAGACTAACAGGTGTCTGATATATACATATATGTCTAATATATGTCTGAGTGTACAGAACCCAAGGTTCCTCCTTAGTGCTGTTCAGGTGACAATATTTCACCTGTAAAAATCCTTTTCAATCAGTGCAAATGCTGCTTGAAGAGCAATTTGTTTGCTCACTGCAATATACCATTGCAAGTCTTTTGAAGTGTCCATTTACATTTTTTAAAGCACTTTTAAAAACAACTGTTACATGTGAATACTAGTTTTATGTCTCATTCATCAAGAGCGCATACGCAATAATTTGTGCTTTCACCTGCAAGAACTTGAATTCATAAATAGCTACTTACTTTAATTGGTCCTTCCCATGCAAACAAATGCAGAATTAACTCAGAACAACTGAACAACTACGCAAAAAAAACACTGCATTTATATAAGGTAATAAAAAAGTCAAAAGAGTAACATAAGAAGTCATCTTTTTATTTTTTCACTTGTAAAAACTATACTGGTCTGTTTGTCACCAACAACTGTGACAGGCTGGGCAACTTCTCTCTTTGAATATTAGCGACTGCGGACAACCTTAGCATAAATCTGAGACAGCCTATCAAATTAGTCATATCAGTTAGCATATCATAATTTTTTCCTGTGTGACTGGCTAACTGGCAGTTCACCATTACTATCTAATGCATGTTATATAAATGCTTATAACCAAGAGTAAATGGAGATTTCAGAGGTTAGGGAACTTATTTCATGAGTGTTAACAATGTGTAAACAATGTTGTTAATTTTTTGGATTATGTGGAATTTTCAGCTTTGAGATCATAGAAATTCAACTACAAATGGATGGTCAGCTTTAAAGTCCTCCCTGTTTCTTGTTTGATGGTTGCCTGTGAACTAAAAATAATACATTCACAGAAAATAGGTATAATTCATGACGATATGTTAAATCGGCCTTATTTTTACACTATGCAATCTAGCGTAGTTACCAATAGCGTAGTTTACTTTAAATGCAACATTACAACTAAAAAAAAAAAACAATGGCAATAATTTTGGCTTCTTACTGAATGTGTTATAATGACAACAGGAAAGACAGTTAACTTTATCATTGATAAAGGTAAGGAAAAGGACAGCTTTTGTTTACTCAGTTCAATTATTAAAAACAGGACTAAGCACACAAGAAATACAACACAGACTGGGCGCTTGGCAGAACAGGGATGAAGGGGCTTGAAAAAAATCTCTTTAAATGCAACGATTTGTTTCTTCAAAGATCAGAACTGTCAAGGCTATAGTCTTCTCTGTGTTTTTATAGATGTGAAAGCTGGACAATAAACAAGCAAAACATGAAAAATATAGATGCCTCTGAACTTTGGTGCTGGTGAAGACTTTTGCGAGTACCTTAAACAGCAAAGAAAACAAACTAATTTATCACTGAACAAATCAAGCCTCACCTCTCACACAAAACCCACACAAACAAACTGAATCTTACTTTGGACACATTCTGAGAAGAACAAATTCACTGGAAAAGACCATTATGCTTGGAGGAGTTAAAGGTAAAAGAGGAAGAGAACGACCAGCAACGAGATGGATGGATAAAACCAGAGGAATCAAGAACCAGCCATTCAGAATATTCTGGAGAAACACTACCCAAATGTATGCGTATAAACATGTGTTATGAATTCAGCAGTAAATTTGTGTGAGATGTTTGCACACCAAGTCAGATCATTTGCATGCAAATGGTGAATGAGACCCACTATCTCTTTAAAAAAAAAAAGAAGAAAAAAAAAAGCGCAACCCATACAGATACCTTCGGTCGTGTGATGACCTCCACGTTCTCCACCAGACGACGAAAAGATGGAGGCATCTTGTTGAGAATGCGATGCTGAAGGAATTCCTGTGCCCCGTGAAACAGGAGCCCACCACCAACTACCAGGATAGAACTGTACATCTTCCGCTTAGTCTCATCCGATGCTGTCAGAGACATTCACAAGACCAAAATGAGCAGGGTTTGTAGAGTTAACACACATTTTTAATATGTGAATAATAACACTATTCAATCTTGTGTTTCGTTACTGTCTGACAGACAGACAAATAGCTAAGCTATGCAAGAGATCCTAAGGATATGAGTTGCTTTTGCCCTGATTCAGTATTTAATACTGACAATCTGCTGATACCAAGCTCCAATATGATATTTTGATTTTTGTAGATATTGCAGCAGCACAGTGCACATTTCAGATTAAATATCACTAGAATCTAATTTAATTTAGGTAGGATAAGCAGGTAGGCACCCAATTACTTTGAAATGCTACAGTAAAATAACCTGATTTTTACAATGGGCATAATAAAACACCAAGCCCTATTTGCATTGTCTCCACAATGATAAAACGCCATACAATATAATCACAGCAGGATGAGCATGTTTCTAGTGGGTTGTACTTTCCAAAAACCAAAATGTTTATTTGTAGAACACGAAAAGCTGATGATACTCTGCATATTGTGAACATACAGTAATGCTATTCATCTACAGCTGCCATTAGATATGCCCCTTTAATCAGCATGCGGGATCTTGCCCTTCTGATTTTCTTTCTCTGGGTTGCAAATTAATTGATAAATTATATGCCAATAACTAATTAAATATTCATTAACTATGTATTAACTGCTCATTAAGCATTAGTTACTTAGTAATTAGTAACTGAGTACACTTTAGTTTATCTTCGGTTCACCGCTTATTTACTCATTAACTTTGTACTAACTTACTGCACTGCTAATGAACTCAGTGTATTTACTCATAAATAAGTAACATGAGAACTAACAAGTACTTGTGTTAATCCTGTTACTTCTGTTAATTAATCTACTGATTTAATCATGAGTTTGCGCCTTTAAGAGGAGAGAAGAGACCCCCCCATATTCTCATTCTCACCCCCCCACCAAACCCCCTAATGCTTAATGTGCAGTTAATTAATACATAATTATATTTAATTGCTTATTAGCATATTTAAATACTTATTAGCATATAACTACCTATTAATTTGCATTTCTTCATGTTAAGTGTTATCGATACTCTTGCTAAGACATTAAATACAAAAGACAAATAGCAATACTTATTCTATTGCTTGACTTTGAATACGCCGTTACTCTTACTCTGTTACTAAAGTGCTACTAAAACTGAGTCCTTTTGATTTTCCCCTTATTGTTCCGATTTATTTACATTTATCCTTCAGACTGCAGCAAGACATCCTTGACAATAACCATAAATAATTTCTAAATATAGGATGTTTTTACCACAACAGTCGATGCTGTGTAGAACAGCCTTATCCAGCCCAAGTGCTTTGCCCTCAAACTGGGTCATTGCTGACTTTCTGGACAAGAGGACGGACGGGGTCTCTTCTGGATCTGCCCCCCCTACAAGACAATCAGCCTGGGAATGCCCGAGCTCTTCTTGTCCATGGCTTCCTCTTTCTGCCTGGTCACCTCCCTGACTGCTGGATTCACCCTCAAAGCCAGGGGGCTTAGGGAGACCCTTTCTTTCCATGGCTTTGGATGACTGAAGGGGGAGTTTAGAAAAAGAAAAAGAAAGATTATTTCTTCTTCCTTTTTGCTGTAGCAACATACCGAGTATGCCAATAAAACTCAGTGTACTAGAGCTTAAAGATCTTATCTAAATGCTAAAGATGAGACAGAATTTTCGATCAGCCATGAAGGTTTCTCTCCAATGTTGTATGTTCTCATATTATAGAATCATGAGAATATACTCCACCTATGAACAGTGTAGAGTCTGCGTCTCAAAGAAGGAAACATAGAAAGACTACTGCAGCTGTCTAAACCAGATATGGGGAACTGAGAGCTGGAGTCCTGCATAATTTGGTAATTGTCCTGCCCTAATACACCCACTAAACCTGGCAATTAAACAAGGAGTTGAATTAGGGGTGTTTGCGAAGGGAAATTACCCAAACTGTGCAGGAATCCTGGTACAAAAGGCAACAATATCACATAGGAAACGTTGCAGAAAACCAGTGAAAAACATCACGCTCCAAGCAGCATTTTAGCTGTACTCATACTGATTTAATGGACTAAACTCTCAAATTCATTTAATGAATTTTTTATGTTTGACATAAACCAGGGGTGCAAATGTGTGTCCTGTGATTTACCTGCTCAGACACACCTGATTACACTTACCTGTTGTCTGCCCAGTTTAGTGGGTGTGTGTATGTAGGGAAACTACCAAACTGTGCAGGACACTGGCCCCTCAGGACTGGAGTTGTACAATCCTGATATGCACTAATAGTGGCTAACAAATGACTAAATTTGACAAATATGTATCCTACCCATGTCATCTGTTGGTTGCATTGAAAACCTTTGGAATTTCCACTCATTTTGCCATCAGGCATGAAAACTCATTAGCAGTGGAAAAAAAGGTGACGAAAAAGGTGAAGTTTAGAAACCAGTTCCCATGTAGCGGGAGTGTGGCTGCACTGTGAGAAACATTTAGTGATTTTAACAGGAAACTTATTTAACATGAATGGTTAGAGGCCATTCTAAAAACCTTGCCCATTATTGGTGTTCTATAGCCTCCATAAGGCGCACTGTCCTTGGACCTGATGATTGCCACCTGCAATGTAATTTGTAGACCGTCTCATAGCAGTAATCCACAGAATTCCACAGAAGTGTCATTAGTTTGCAATTTCAAACGAAAACTAAATGGAAGGTGATTGTCTTGGCTGCTAACAAAGATAATTAACAGCCTTTTTTCACACGCTGTTTGAAACCTATCAGAGACAGAAATCTGAATATATGAAAATGAAACCAACTTTATCACTCATGAAACCCTCTTTTTAGGTTTTGTCAATGTTATCCTAGCTCTGATCAGCCTAAAAAATTTAATATTATATATGTGGGTTAGCTGAGTAATAAGCATGGGCTGCTGCTATGCTGTGTTAAGCAGATTCTCTCTCAGAATTCTCTGCTGGCAGCTGACTTCACCCCTTTTAAAAATTAAAAAATATTCAACATAAAGCATGGCGAGTGACAAGTTTGCATGTATTGCCATAGTGGAATGTGTGAGAACAGACTAAAAATCACCCTAGAACTTTGGTAAACCAGTTTGTTTACATACAAACATGGAAGCTATGAATACAATATAATAGCAGAATATTTGGTGATCCTTGTAACTGTGACGATGAGAATAAAATTGAACTATGACACTTTTGTTGGGGAACCACGTAAACCAAACACGTGCAGTTCTACTCCAAAATGTACCATCACACCTCTGACAAAAATCATTGCATGTTTTAAAATTTTTCAGATGGACAAAATGAGAGACTACTGTTGATTATGCAAGTTAATGACGTCACATTATGTATGAATGTTGTAATTATATGCATGAAGTGAGCTGCATTTCTGTCTTATACTGTCAGTTACTCAGTTGGAAGATATGATTGAATATGGGCGCAACAGTATGTTACATTGTCCAACCTGGTCTTGTTTGCTCTGAGTGCTCAGTAGGTAGTGTTCATCATGTGGATCCTCAGGGTCTCCTTGGGAGCGATGCTGCAGAGTGGTCATCTTCTGCCCCACAATTCCAAACGCAGCAGGGTAGAACAGAGCCATGGGAGCCTGAGCAGAAGGTCAAACAATCAATCAAAGAAAGTCTCCCTCACTCTCTCTCACACACACACACACACACACACACGCGCGCGCGCGCGCGCACGCACACTCCAGGACAAGACTAAAGACAATAAATAAAAAAACAAAAAACAAAAACATGTGGCCACATAACAGAATTTTCCTGTTTTACATTTTTATTCATTTCAGATTCATGGGAAAGACGTTTTTCAGCCATAACAGATTTAAGTCATCACAAGGGAAGTTCAGAAGAACTGAAGATCACTAGACAAAAATTAGCATTACAACTTGCACGTTACCAGCAGAAATATTGTGGGAAAACATTTCACAATCTCCACCGCTCTAAAGCTGGTCACTCCCCATGCAATCCATTTGAAAACATGCAAACGTAGGGCACAACTATCAATTTCTAGATGGTACCAACATCAATAAATAATAAATCATTGCAATGATGTGTTTTAAATGTCTAAATAACGCAGCAAAACAGATAAGCTGTTGGTGCGATTATGTTTGTTTGTGAGTGAAAATAAAAAGACAGGCTGCTGTAATCCTCAACCCTGCCTCCAACGCCCTTCCTGTACCGGCAGTTGCACATGGCAGGCTGCAGATGGCAACCGTGATAAGCCCAAAAACGGCAAACCACACATAGTCCCACCTCCAAGATAAATGAAAAATGAACTTAAAATGAATTCTTATGAACTAAACAAAAGCGCATTTTACATCTGAAAACATTTACAACCTTGGAAAAAAATACAGGCGGAGTGGTTGTGGGAGAGAACGACAAAAAATGATTTTACATTATAATGTATGTTGTGTATATATAAATAAATAATTATTGCCATTGCTATTATTGTTGTTACTATGACTGTTAAAATTATAATAATTGTTATTAATTTTATCAAGACTCCAGACTCTTGCTGTCTCATCATCCCGGGGGCTGTTAAACTGTTTTTGGACATTTCCGGGACAATTAACGGAGATGCAAAAATGAAACACTTGTCTGTAAAACTTAACTATAAATCAAAGCATTAGCATCAAGCTAACATTTAGTTACAGGGCTTTTGATACACATACTCTCATGTACAATCATAAATGTATTTATGGACCATAGGAGTGTTTTTGTACATTGTGTGCCTTTACATGTGCTTGTGGGCTAAGCATGTATTCAGTGTATTGCTATTTGACATTTATCATTTTTAGGAATCCATCTTATGTTACCAAAATATACTAAGGAAAAAGTAATATAAACAAAGCAGTTTCATATTTTAGATGGTCAGTTTTCACTTTGGCTGACGGCTGACAATATTTTTCAGGACAGTTCCGGGAGGGTTCTGAAAAAGTTAGTGTGGATCCTTGTTTTATTATTACTTTGCTCAATATATGATATTGTGATAACATATCACAAATAGCGGAAAACACCATCTTATAAATTTGAGCTCATGTCACCCATCCCTAGCTGAAATAATAAAAAAAAAAAAAA
>JAILXH010115700.1:5640-16128 GCA_023558415.1 Piaractus mesopotamicus
CACTGATGGTATATTTAGAAAATGAAGCTGATAAGGTAAAACACTCAATGACTTTTTATGGTACTGTTTTCGTCAAAGTTGATTTCCTAATCACTGTTTTTATGTGCATTTTTAAATTTTTGGAAATGAGTGTTGTGTTAAAAGGACAATTTGCAGCGCTTGCATTTTAGTCAACAGTCAAAACTTTTTCCCTAAATAATATAAGTAAAAACTTAGAGATTATTTACATTGATGATCACATTTTACCTGATTCATATTCTTCTTCTTCTTATTATTATTATTATTATTTTTATTATTATTATTATTCTGTTCGCTAACTCATCCCCCAATTTTCAAGATATCAACATTGTTCCGACTCTGGAATGTTGAGCCTGATTGGGAATGGTGTGCTTGTATACAGCTTTTTTTATCTGACGTACGGTTCTTGAAAAATCTTTGTTAATTTAAGAATGTTTTCCTGTAGAAATGAATGGGGGCAAAAAATTACACGTCCATCTACTCTACAACTGCTTAACTGAAAAGCTTTGTTTTGCATATATTATCTTGGGGCATGCCCCCCAGTACAAATTCAATGTTGTTCTGACTCATCTGTTCGTCTTTTTTTACTCATCACTCATTTCTCCCATAGACTCCCATTCATTATTGCCCACACACAAGCCCAATTATTTCTTTGCCCAACAGCCACCAAACTGCATGTACTCACTCAGGGCAGGTGCTTAAACTCTACTGCACAGCCATACTGACGTGTAGTTCTCTATGTGTCTGCTTTTCATCCTTTGTTCCTCCCTTAGACTCCCATTCATTTTTGCCCCCAGCAAAGCTCTGATCTTTCTTTTTCCAGGCAGCCACCTGAGCACATGTACTCACTCAGGCAGGTCCCTAACCTCTGATTCACAGCCATACTGACTTTCACCCTTCTATGTGACATTTTCATCCCTCGTTTCTCCTATAGAGTCCTATTTATTTTCACCCACGCCCAAGCACTATTAGTACCTTTGCCCGACTGCCACCAGACAGCATGTTCTCACTAAGGGATGGTCTTCAAGCTCAAACCAGCAGCAATACTGACCCGCACTCCTCTATGTGTTCTATTTTTCATCCCTCTTTCCTCCCATAGACTCCTATGCTATGGGGCAGTTGTGGGCTGGAGGTTAGGGAACCGGCCCTGTGACCGGAAGGTCGCCAGCTCGATCAACGAGCCACTTAATAATAATAATAATACATTTTTAACATAATACATTTTAATACATGACCTAGCCACCACTTGGCAACCACCACTCAATAAACACCTATACATCATGGCAAACTTTTAGCAATGCCTTAGCAACCACCCCTTTTACCATAGCAACTGCCTTTCCACACAATGGTGCAATCTGCATTTTCTTCAGGAAATGCACTATTCTAGTTGAGCTTGTCATCAGTTTACCCCCCTGGTCAATTTATGCAACTTCTGATGGAAAATTTATTGAATTATAGAGTTTCTGAGCAGATTTAATTTTTAATATTTAACAACAGCATGAGATAAACTTATGTAGACATCTACAAAGGCTCCATCATAACTGTTGCTGAGGTTAAATGACATAAAAATTGACAAAAGCCGCTTGTATGTCAGTTGTCATGCAAGGCTCATGTTAGTGCACTGTAACATCCAACAACACATATTTTACTGAATATGACTATAATCAAATATACACGAGCCTAAGATTACAGAATCGATGCTGAATCATCTCCGGTTAAGGCTGATGCAGCATTCACGACATATTAAAATCTAAACACATTACAAAGTATTTACATTTTTCAGCAACACTGCCTCTCAGCATTGGATCACACTCATTTCTCCCTTATGTTAGCAGTTCCTGAAGCAAAGCTAGTTATAATAACTGTTTCTACCAGACAGTACAGCCTGTGCTTTTATTTTGTCATTGTGACTGTGTGAGACAATCGTTCTCTATGACTGGCTTCAGATCACTCTGCTGATTGTGAGCTCAGGGTCTACTAAATCAGGCCCATATTTATGAATCCATTCAATTTCCATTTATTTTACTTGTATTACAATATATTTGTGTTCCTCTCTTTTACAATAGACATTCAAACAAAGCCGCTTCACAGAAACCGCACCGCTGATGAGGAGGGGTGACAGTATCGGGGAAAAAGTCCCAAAGATAGTGAGAGGAATAAACCTTGACAGGAGCCAAGACTCAGAAAAAGAAGCCACCCTCCACCGGGCGGCACCGGATAGTGGAATTATAATCATAGATGAAATTTACAAAAGTAGGAATTAAAACAGAGACAGCTGGATGATGAAAGTCTGTCTGCTGATTGTGCTGGATGTATACAGGATGTAGATATGCCAAAGCGGCTAGAGTTGCCCAAACCCATACGCCAGTTAAAGCATTGTCCATCATTGGAATAATAAGTAGAAATGAACATGGCCGAACAAGCAACTAAATGGGCATAAGGTACCTGGTCAAAATAAATGAATAAGTAAAAAAATAAAAGACAAACCAGAATGAAAGAAAGCTCCCTAGAAATTTTTAGACCATTCAGCATCTGTCAGCATCAGAACAAATAAAATGCTAAAACTCCCAAGTGAGAAGAGTGACCAATCATTAAGTAGTACATACGCTTAACCAACAGGGTGGGTTCAGTTTCACTGCCAAACCCAGGCATGATTACTGCCAGACCTGTTGAATCTAAACCTCACTTAAATAGAACCTGTCTGGCAATGTGAAACAGCTAGAAGGTCTCAAAAAGCAGCACATGATGCCACTTTCTAAAGAGATTCAAATACAGGTGCAAAACAAAGTCACTGTAATATATCAGTTTCGAAACGGTTACAAAGTCACTGATAAGGCTCTAGGACTGACCATGACCATGAGAGCCATTATCCATATATGGAGAAAACTTTCACCAAGAGCACATCGATGACTCATCCAGGAGGCCACAGAAGAACTGCTAAAAAAACTGAAGGCCTCACTTGCCTCAGTTAAGGTCAGTGTACATGATTCCACAATAGGAAAGACTCAGGGCAAAAATGGCATCCAAGGGAGAGTCACCAGGCGCAAACCACTGCTGACCAAAAAGAGCACAAAGACTAGTCTTACATTTGCCAGAAAACATCTAGATGATCCCCAAGAGTTTTGGGACAATCTTCTGTGGACTGATGAGTCAAAGGTGGAACTTTTTGGAAGACATGGGTCCCGTTACATCGGGTGTAAAGCTAACGCCGCATTCCACCATAAGAACATCATACCAACAGTGAAATATGGTGGCGGTAGTGTGATAGTGTGGGGGCTGCTTTGCATCTTCAGGACCTGGACGACTTGTCATAATTGATGGAATCATAAATTCTGCTCTCTATCAGAAAATACTGAAGGAGCCTTTCAGTGACCTGAAGCTCAAGCGCAGTTGGGTCATGCAGCAGGACAATGATCCAAAGCACACATGCAAGTCCACTTCTGAAAGGCTCAAAAGAAACAAATTTAAGGTTTAGAGTGGCCAAGTCAAAGTCCTGATTCGAATCTCATCTCAAGACCTTTAACAGTCAGTACATGCTTGAAAACCCTCTAATATAGCCAAATTAAAACAATTCTGAAATAAAGATTGGGCCGAAATTCCTCCGCAGTGATGTCAAAGGCTCATTGCAAGTTATCGCAATCGTTTGATTGCAGTTGTTGCTGCCAAGAGTGGCACAATGAGTTATTAGGTTTAGAGGGCAATTTTTCACATGGGGGATAAATGTTTATCTTCAATAAATGGAATGATCATTTAAAAAAATTCTGTGTTTACTCATGTTGTCTTTATCTTATATCAAAATTAGTTGCATGAACTGAAACTTTTAACTGTGACAAATTAGCAAAAATAGAAAAAAATCAGGTGAGGTGCAAATACTTTTACACAGAACTGTACATGAGCTTGCTGCACATCACATTCTAAAACCTTGGGCATTACTATGGAGTTGGTCACCCCTTTGCGACCGTTATTTCTCCTGCACCGAACTTTACTGTTGGCACTAGAGCCCAGTGGCTTTACACCACTCCAGCCGACACTTGGCATTGCACATAGCGATCTTAGGCTTGTGTGCAGCTGCTCAGCCATGGAAACCCGTTTCATGAAGCTCCTGACTCACAGTTCTTGTGCTGGTGTTGCTTCCAGAGGCAGTTTGGAACTCTATAGTGAGATGATGTGATTTTTACACATAATGTGCTTCAGTACTGGGGACCCCGCTCTGTGAGTTTGTGTGGTCAACCGTTTCATGGCTCAGCTGTTGTTGCTCCTAGACGTTTCAATTTCACAATAGCACTTACAGTTGACCAGGGCAGATCAAGCAGGACAGAAATTTTAAAAACTGACTTGTGGCACTGCCGGCAATGTTCATCTATGGAGGTTCCATGGCTGTGTGCTTGATTTTATACACCTGCTAGCAATGGGTGTGGCTGAAAGACTAGAACTCAATAATTAGGTCGGCTGTCCAGATACTTTTTTAGGCCATATATTGTGTCTAATATTTGTCATTATTTGTCCTATTTGTTTTGTGTCTTATTCCATTGGAAGATAATAGTATTTGAAATAATGATTACACTAGATTTACCGTAGATAAAGTGACTTAAAACAAGTACAAATTAATAGAAATAGTTTAAATAATTGTATAATTTTTTTCCCAGTATTCTCATTATGAGAAATGTATGTACATTCACTAGATTTAAGATGTTTTCACTTGCTTGGATGTGATATTTTGCTCTGTAGGAACTAAAGATGACATTTAAGTGCTTTAATTGAAGTAGTTTTAAAGAACACTTATTGGTATTAGATGATACTCAAGAATTTATGAACCAAATGCAGGTGAAACTGAAGAAAGTAGATTATTGTCCTCATAAATATAAAAAACAGTTAAAGCATAATTTGAAAATTGTTAAAGAATAAAAGTTTGCAGAATTTCTGAATAAGTGTAGGTAATGCACCTAATATTTCTCATTATGAGATTGTTGTAAGAATATTTTATGGTTATTTAATCTATTTCTAGACATTTCCAGTGCTTTTAGATGATTTTACCCAGTGAAATGATCTGAATTCATAGACAGTTTTACTTGTTTTAAGAAATAATGGTTAATGTAAGTAAAATGATCTGCCAGTGCGGTGAGATCATATAACCTTATCTAAGCAAAAATGTATTTATCATGAATAATCTCAATATCAATGTCTTAATCTCAGTATAATATTCTTAGAATAAGAAATATTAGATATATTACCTGCATTTAAGAAGCTTTGCCAAGATATTTTGCAGTGTACCATCTACTCTGTAGATATGAACCATGTTTGGAACTTGAAGAAGCCCCTTTGGAGGTCATGTGGTTTCAGGCTTGTGGCCTTGTTTGCAAAACAGCCTTCGTCAGGATAAACAGTAGAAAAGGTCTGACTGTGGATCAGCAGTCCTGTGGAAAAATCCTTTGCAATGTACGAGTGATTTTTTCTGCCCCTGTGTGGTGAGCGAATGAATTGCACTTTCCTCTCTGCACTTTACTTTTAATGGCACATGTAATTCAGAACACTACAAAATGAAGGTAAAGGTGGTTTGAATTGAATACGGTCCTTTGTTTTCAGATGTAACTGACAGCGAACATGATGTTGAACCCTTGTGAGGATGGCTGCAGTGTGAAGCTGCTTATCCAGTATCTAATTGCTTCTACCTAATTAGTACATTTTCCACATTAATGCATGTACAGATCTAAGCTTATTAGTGGAATTATGACTTGTTATTTTGGCTGCTCTTTGAAATGTTGCTGCATTCATTCTTTACATTAATCCTCAGGATATTTCAGTCAATACAGGATTATGATTTTATGCTGCAACCACATGGCCATCCATCAGCATTCCCTGCAATAGCATATTTTGCCACAAATTGCTCATTAATAAAATCAATGATTAATCACTGTTTGCAGACATCATCGATAAGACCACCCTGGCATTCATTTTTATGGAGTGTTTTCTCCAGTGAAGGGCTTTCCATATCAGCGCCTGCCTTGGAGCACACACTTAGGACCCTCAGGGGCTTCTAGGCCTCCAGAGAGGACTATTGATTTCTGTGAAATAGAAAAAAAAATACTGTATCTGTAATTGAACCATCATCCTTCTCGTATTTAATTAATAATTAGGAACTGACCGGGGAATCAACCACTTTCGTTTTGATTTACAATGGGACCAATTTTGTGAGTAGGTCTTCTGGACGTTCTAGATACATCAATGACTGTGAACACAAGCCTTAGTTTAGGCAGGTTTCAGGTAGTTGTTAGGAATGGAAAACAGTGGCGTCTATCTAAGCCTCTTATATCTGGTCAATATGTCTCGTATTTTTCATTTTGAAAATTGTTGTAAGAATATAATAAAATTATTTAACACTTTGTTTAAAGTTTGTATTCATGTTTAGCTATTTGAAGAAATTGAAAGAAATTTTACAGAATTATTGATCGTGTCTTGCTCCGTTATAAGGTAATTTTACTTGTTTCAAATACTATTTCTTGAAATAAAGCAGAATTATCTGAATTATTTCTTAAAACAAGTCCAACGATCTGCCAATAGAAGACATTTTTGCAAGATAAAATTAAAGTAAAAATGTCTAGAAACAAGTTAAATCATCTTTAAATAGTTGTACATGAATCTCACAATGAGAAATTAGATATATTGACTAGATATAAAACATTTTGCTCAAATATCGTTTTTTGAAGTGCACAGTAAAACAGAGACAAACTAAAATACAGACATATGCAAAAGTTTGAAGACCCCCAGTCAAACTACCTGTACAGTGCTGTGAAAAAGTATTTGCACCCTTCCCAAATTCTTCTATTGTTGCATATTTGTCACAAACCACTGCTCCCTAAAAAGAACACAAAGTCCTGTCTTGCATTTGCCAAAAAACATCTAGATGACCCCCCAAGAGTTTTGGGATAATATTCTGTGAACTGATGCGTCAAAGGTGGAACTTTTTGGAAGACATGGGTCCTGTTACATCTGGAGTAAGGCTAACACCGTATTCCACCATAAGAACATCATACCAACAGTGAAACATGGCGGTGGTAGTGTGATGGACTGGGGCTGCTTTGCATCTTCAGGACCTGGACGACTTGTCATAACTGATGGAACCATGAATTCTGCTGTCTATCAGAAAATCCGGAAAGAAAATGTCCGCCTGTCAGTTTGTGTCCTAAAGCTAAACCACAGTTGGGCTATGCAGCAATGATCTGATGATCACAAACAAGTCCATCTCTGAATGGCTCAAAAGAAACAAAATGAAGGTTTTGGAGAGGCCGAGTCAAAGTCCTGACTTGAATCCCATTGAGATGCTGTGGCAAAACCTTAAACAGGCAGTTCATGCTCAAAAACCCCCCAATGTAGCCGAATTAAAACAATTCTGCAAAGAAGACTGGGGCACAGTTCCTCTACAGTGATGTAAAAGACTCATCGCAAGTTATCGCAGACGTTTGATTGCAGTTGTTACTGCCAAGGCTTAGGGGGCAATTACTTTTTCACATGGGTGATACAGGTTTTGAATAAATCTTTACCTTCAATAAATGGAATGATCATTTAAAGGGTGCATTTTGTGTTTACCGGTGTCATCTTTATCCTATATTAAAATTAGTTGGATGATCTGAAACACTTAAATGTGACAATTTAACAAAAAATAGAAGAAACTGAGAAGAGAAATACTTTTTCACAGCACTGCATTGTTGATTTTTTAAGTGAAAACACATCCTGTAAAAGGAACAGACATAAAAATGACACTTTTCTGCAAATTATAGTGCACAATTTAGAGTTTTACATATTGGAAAAAATAAAATGTAGAATAAAATGTGCAGCACTTTTGCACAGGCCACATTTTATGTTTTATTTTTTCCACAATATGTTCAATTCAGCAGATAAACAGTGTATTAAAATGTGCAGAAGTGTGTTCTCTGTATAGAAAGTCTTATTATTTTTTCAAACAATTAACCAAAAAATAGAATTTGACCAAAACCTTTGCTTATGACTGTTAATGTCTGTAACAAGCCTCAACATATGGAACTTAGAATTTCTTTAATAAGCTTCATATGTCAAACAAACAGCCGAAAAACGTTCTTGTGTAGCTCAGCGCTAACACACTACCAGAATACCAGAGGAGAGCTATCAGACATTAGCAAAAACATTATCATGTACCTTGTTTTTGATCAAGTTTCGACTATCATGGCCCAGTTTTAACAGTCACAGTTCACCACTGAGCACGTCAAACCATGTAGCACTCGCATATGACCTGAAAATAACGAAGTTTGCCACAAACTACAATTGTTGAACGTTCTCCTCAGCGCTGCTGTCTTTCCAGATGGCTGCTGGTGGCGCAGTGTGCGTTTGTAGTTGTGTTTGCTTCTCTCCCCGTCGTGGAGAGTGTGTTTTGTCTGCTGTGTCGGCGCAGATGTTTGCCCGCGTGTGTGTGTGTGTGTGGGCCCAGAGGAAAGCTCAAATGATATCATGAGTTCTCCTGAGATTGTGCTCGAAGGCCTGCTCGACTGCACCCTGCTGAGACGCTAGCTGCCGCTATAGCGCTATAGCGCTACCTGCCTCCTTGGGCGCTGCACTCAGGAGTGTGCGTCACCACTGGCTTCACACTGACACGGAAAATCTAATTTACGCAATTGTCGCCCTTAGCCTGAATGCAGTGAATCAGCCAAGTTTCAAAGTTTTCCTCCTTAGTTTTGGACTGCAGCTACGAGGCTAATGCGGCTACTAATGGAAGACTAACTAGCTTCTAGCATAGCACTGGCAGTGTGTAAACTGTGCATATTCGCCTCAAACCGTGTTAAGCTGTTTGGTAATCTCTACTTGACTTGATTATGTGGTTTGTGACACTGTATGATGCACTTTTGTCTATAAACATGGAGAAAAAGTGTGCTAGCATAGCTAAAAACAGTAACATCTATCTTAAAGCTGGACTTTTGTTCGTACTTTTCTCCATGTTTATGGATAACAGTGTGTGTCAGAAACCACACAAGCAAGTCTATTAGAGATACTGATCAGCTCCACAGAGTTTGAGGTGAGTGTGTGATGATTTAGGCATGTATGATAATTTTGGTCATAAGTTTCCATTGTTTAGCCTCGTAGCTCTAGTGCAAAAATAAGAGGCTAATTTAATCCTGCTGAAAAAAGCATGCTGTTTTTTTCCCATGCTGGTTTAACCTGGTTTTTGCTGGTCTGGTCTTGATTTAGCTGGTCACCCAGTGAGCTCATGCACACCAGCAGCATATTAAGGTCAACGTATCGCTGCTGTCGGAAGAAAACATCGTATCTCCATTTTTGTCTTTCAGTTTTTGGCACAGTTTGAAAGTGTCTGTTACATTGTGTATAAATTTCAAGAAAGGATGAAACAAAACGGCCCAACATGACTTGGAAAAATGTCTGGTTCCATTGACTTACATTAAAAGTAAGGTATGTTTTTTCTTTCTCCTGTAAAGTTACTATTTTGGAGATACAAAAGTTTGGGCACTCCGGTCATGTTTTGTTGACTTTCTAAGTGAAACTGAGTCACTCTATGGAAACGTCCATTTTTGTGTCACTAGCATTTACAGATATATTACACTTAAAAAAAACATTTTAGGGTTACAATTTATTTATATTTTAAAATAAAACAATATGTTATTTTAACAATTACACCTTCTTGAGCCTGAATTTAGCAATATTGGTTTTTAAATCAATTATATAGAATTCCAGGCACCACAGAAGTGCCTGTCCCCACAGTCATGTGTAAAGGGTGAGGCCATATTTTGAGGTGAAAAACATGTTTTTCTGCGACTATAACTGCAATAGTCTAAACATGACTATGGAATATATGATTTAAGTCATATATTCCATAGTCATGTTAAGATTATGTAAAGAAGTCTTCTAAAGAAAACAAATACCAAATAAATATTATAAAATATATAATGAAAGTTGTTGTCCCCAGGAGTCGTGTCACTGGTGTTACTGCCTAACAAAAAAACTCTTATTTTAAGGACCTATGAAGAGAAGCACATGGTAAGTCCGCTGTATCTCTTCAGTTATCGTGACATTTTCTCATTTAGCTCATGATTTCATATGAAGTTTTTAGTTGAAGTGTGACCTACTTTATTCTTAGGTAATTGTGAAAAAATATAATACAAATGGAATAAATTACATATTTTTGTGGATTTTCCATGACTGACAACATGTGGTTTGATGCTCTGTAGCAGCCAATTTTCATTAAAACGTCATTGGTGTTACATATAAGAAAGGTAATACCAGAGACAATCAGTTTCTGTAGAATGACCCAAATAAGTTCACACACCCTCTACAGAGAACACACTCCTGCAAATTGTAATACACAATTTCTGTTTTGTGGCTGAAATATATTGGGGGGAAAAAACAGTAAACAACATAAAATGTGGCCTGTGCAAAGGTTATGGCACTATATATATATATATATACACACATATACACACACACACACAC
>JAILXH010115747.1:31089-44349 GCA_023558415.1 Piaractus mesopotamicus
ATATGACAGACAGAAAACTAGGCCCATGCTAATATGTAAAAATGAAAATGGAATTATTTAATTGTAAATTCACTCAGGAAAATTTACTTCTCAAAATCCTATAGGATAATAATGTCTGATGAAATACAGCTCAGAAAATAACTCTTTTAACATAGCTTATTACATATCATACAATAATTATGTAGCTATCCACATTTATGAATAATGGTCTTTCATTTCATGCAAAGCATCTGAGGTAAGAGTCAGATTATGCCTAAAGTCAGATTTTTTTTTTTAGGCAGTAAAGGTGCATACAATGCTCTCTAAGTACAGAGGCACTATCTACATTGGTTTCGACAGGTATGGATATTGGGCAGATATCTTTAGAATGTGCTGCATCGCATTTCTGAAGGGAAAAAATGATCTGATCCAGTCCTGTAACAGTTCTAGCTTAAAATAGAAAACAAACACTCACTTTGTGTGATGTCATGTTGTTGGCTGTGCTTTTCCTCCTGTGGGGTAGTAGAGTGTTTGAGAAGTTTGAAAATGATCTCCTCCTTTTAGATGTTAATCTTAAGTGAAATGCTTAAATTAAAATGGATCATTTTAAAGCATAGTAAAGAAGAAATTTCAGATTGGTATTGGATGATACTCAAGGTTTTAATATCAGTATTAGTACCAGGAAAGAAAAAGTGGTAACGTCATCTTTAGTGCTAAAGCAGTAAAAAAAAAAATGGCTTCAGCATCTTGTCCCTTTGACCTGTTTTTACCTGATCAGTCTGTTGGACTGAAATTCCCAATTAGTATTTTAAAGGGGCAGTAAGCAATGTTTATCACCGAAAATAACCAAGACACTATGTACAAAAGTGATTTGTTATTGTCTTTAAATTTCTGTCATAATATTGACTCCCCTGATACAGAGACTCAAATTACTTCATAGGTTTGTATAAACCGTTTTATCATAAGTGGCAGCGGGTCCACACATGGGCAGTACCATGTTTAGATCATATGACAACAGCCTGGCAAACTCGCTGTAGAAGTAAACGATTTGCAATCTCATTGCTCAAAGCAGCTAAGGCTTTGCTGGTCACTTTCCCATAGAAAAAATGACCATGGGGGAGCATCAGTGCACTTTATGAGCAGAAATGACAGGGGAGTTTGCAGTAATGTTTGACGGTTTAAAAAAAAAAACAGAAAAAAATAACTACGAAAATCAAAAGGAAAGTAAGAAGACCAACATCGTCATAGAAGCAGGGTAAACATCAGCGTTGTTTTCTGGCTGAAAAACTCTTATGAAGGACAAAGTACTTCAGAGTTGCTTTTTTCTACTGGAAAGATAAGGTCAAATACTTTATTTGTTGTCAGGCATTGTCAGCATGACCAAAAAGTTAAGTTGTTTATTTTTTTTCAATTATGAATGTGAGTCAAAGTATAATGGTGTTTTGGTGCTAGCTTACATGCTAATAGCATTCCCGCTATATACTGTTTGAAATACACACAACACAAGGTCAGGATCTTTTTTACAGAGCCAGACTAACAGTTGTGGTTTGCCAGAGTCAGGAGTTGTTGCACCTGCCAGATTTTGGTACTGCAACAGCAGAGTCTCCGAACACCAACAGAACAGCAGGAACATTATAATCCAGTGGCATCTAAAATGTAGAGCAACAGCAGTAAGACCACTTTTCTTTTTTTCCTTTCAAAAATGGGATGTGGTGAGCTAGCGTTCTTTGTTTTCCAAACATTTTATCATGATGCAAATTCAATCATATGAGTGCTACAGAGCCTTACACTATAGCTTGCCTTTTTCTTGATGGTAATGTAATTACCATATAATTACAATCTGAGTTAGCTTCCGCTATTACTTAATAATTCATAATGATAACTATAATGTGTACATGTAACACTGTTGACATCTAGTTGTTCTCTCCTTTTGTTTGGGTGAAATTGCCAAACTGGCATGCTGGCACTCTTCTGGGCAGCCTTGTCCATTTTACTCTCTTTGAGCACTTTCATTGCTGTGGCTTGAGACCAAAAAAGAAAACTACAAAAAAATCTCTTCTGAACACCACTTCAGCCTAGTTACTGAACATAAGAGTGAACCACACCCATCAGAATGACAATTATAAACAGCAGTTTATAATTCTATATTATGCCAATACAATTATTATGCCAAACCAATATGACCAATATTTTTATTTATAGAATTGTATCATATGCTGCTATTAAATAGCTCCGTGCTTTGTTTTTTTAATCATACGATTTAGCCTGTGCAACAGATAGTACCAACAATGCTGAAGCAATAGCAGGTTTCATGCAACGGTTTATACTGTTCAGTATCCTAATTAGCTTAACCGTCTAATAGCCTAGCAAAGTAATATACGATCTGCTGTAAAATATATACCACATTCTAATGCTGTAAAAAGGTTGAGATGTGGAGTGGCCTCATAGCTTATTGGAAGGCTAGAATTATGCTGCATTAAGCTGTTTTTTTCCTCCTTCTTCTCTCTCAGCCAGGAGTACAACAATCATGGTTTCACTGCCTGCTGTGCCAACGTCTCTCTTTATGTTTACAGAGTATGAAAAGTCCTTACTCGTGCAGCTGTAGATCAAGTGCTTTATACATTTATATACTTTAACTGAGCCCTAGTCACTGCTGGGACCAATGAAATACTCTTTGGAATAGAGAAGCAATGATTCTGCTTAACTATGAAGTCTTAACAGCAGGAAGTGGTTTAGGTGAAAGCACTCATGACCAGTTTTGGGGCATCTTTTTGTGCTTAGGTGGTTCAGTAGAAGAAAAACACACTTGTTTCAGATTAAGACCCAACTAACATATGGGTCAATGACATGACATGTATTTTTGGGTCCAAGTCCATTGTTTTCCTATAAAAAAAATTATTTTATAAAAACTATTGCACCGGTCACTTGGGCCACCAGAGGAATGAATCTTATGGCCAAAACTAAGAATTTGTGACCAGAATAATAAAAGCACATTTATATCTGTGCGTTTCGATAAACAAGCATACTTCAGCACCAAAAATGAGTGGAAAAAAACAGTGAGGTGTTACTTTGGAAAAAGTGAAGATTTATTAAAAACTCTACAATAAAAAGGACATTTTATTGTGGTGACCATGGTGGCCCCCCTGCTGAGCTGGACTGTCTTCATCTGATGTCATCTGATCTTAGCTACTGTTTAGCTACTGCAGTGATGATCTCTGTGTAACACCAGTGTAAGGCTGTATTTTATTTAAGATCCTGTTTTATAGAGTGATCTTAGCAAACTTTAGCCAAAGGAACAGCATATTTGTTGCCACACTACCCCATTACTCAATAAGGTGGTTATAATTAACAACAGTGACAAAATCCGATTATGTTTGCAATTAAACAGATTTGTTAAAGAGGAAAAAGAACACAAAAAATCTCCAAGGCAGGTAGCCCTTTGGGCCACAAGCCCTGCAATTTTAGTGGCCAAAATGTGAACTGTTGTGGCCAGGAGTACTGGGCAATAGGCGATGTCTACTCCTGGAAACACCAATAAAAATGCTAAGAATAATTTGGAGCACTGCCCTGAGCACTACAGTGTGTTGTATTGTTTAGGACTTATTGTTTAAAACTGACAGTCATACTTGACAATACATAGTTATAAATTTACATGCTCTATTGATCAAGGCTAGTTTTAGATATACTACTATGGAGAGGTTCAACTCTGAATGAGCTTTATACAAAAGCACAGGCCAAATGAGCTCATTTGAAGTACCAGAGAGAAGGGAGCAGAGAGTGAGAGGAAATGTTGATTTGGACATGCAGGTGGTGTGTTTGTTTGTGTTGTATCAAATATGCTCAATCTGTAGCTTTGCATATCTAAGGTATATATTCCTTTTTTAGAAGTGATGGCTGCAAATAAGGAATTTATGCTGACAGTGTGCTGGGCAACCTAGTGGGTGGATTTAGTGTTGAGAGGAACAGGGCTATTCCAAGCCTAAGAATTTACAAAGTAGCTGAATTTGCAGCTCTGATACTTTGATTTGAGCTAGGATTATTTTAGTGTACATCTGATGTCCTTTTGCGTTTTGTCTCTCCCATTTACAGACTTCCCCCCTACACTGCCAGTTGGATGGTGTTCAAGACAGCAGACGTTGTGAAGGTATGGAACAAATGGCTGTATACTTTGATTTGATAACAGATGTGATCCAGCATGTCCACTTTCACTGTGTATAATTTATAGTTTAAAAATATTGCTGCAGGTAACATTTGTCTCTTGCAGTTACATCCTCTTATTAACACATAAATAACGAATATTGTAAATAGGACATTAGTAGGGCTGCAGTGATTTGTTGACAAAGTCCACTAGGTTAGTTACTGATGTGGATTTTAAGTTGTTTACTAAAAAAGGTGCTGTATAATGTTCATATAAGCACTAATTCTGGCAGCTTTAAATACAATCTATACACCCGGGGACAATATTGCTTCTAACATGTAGCCTAATGTTACTTGTACTTGGCTGACAGCAGCCACATAGGCTAGTTAGTTAAAGCAGTTAGCATAAAATATGTTGGAAAGCGGGTGCTATTATTTTGTTTCTGTATCATTGTCATGTTGATGTGACACATTACATCAGCTTTGCATATTGAGCACTGCAGCCAAGTAAAAGTAACGTTAGGCTACCATACCATACTGAGGTAGCAATTCACTCATTAAATGGTAAGGCTCAAGTTCTTCTAGGGAGGATAAAAATAGGATGACACTAAGGATGTTTTAGGATGTTTCGGATCTTAGGATGTTTTTCCCCACAAATGGTAAATAGTAATAATAATGCTAGAATAAAGAAAAAAGGAGGGATAAAGTTGAAAAATAAAAACAGGTAATAAATGATGAATGAAGAAGTAAAATAAAGTCATTTTTAATGTAGCTTATTAAGTGTTCTGAAACTTCAGTAAACACTAAAAGCTTTCTTTTTTTAACTATACAAATTCTTGTGCTCATACAGTAATGTAAACAGTTTTAAAAATTCCGGTTTCTTGTCCTATTGTTTTTAATTTATTTCTCATTAAAATATAAACATAATTGTTAGCTCAATTAATCAATTGTTAATCAATAATAAATAAATTAAAATATTAACCTATTATAGAAGTAATCCTCCATTTGCCCTAGACATGCACAATTTTAAAAGACACAGTATGAGTGATGGGCAATCCTATCATTATCTGAGACCCACTGCACTACCTATATTGAGTTAAATATAGACTAGTTATAATGTGATTTGTCAGCTTATTGTTTGTAAATATATCAATTTCCTTTTAGGCAAAAACTTAAATGTATGTATAACTGGTCCAATGTAGACCTGGGTTGAAAGTTGCTGAGGCCATAGGTGATACAATCAAGGGTGTGACTTTGGGTTATACATTGTTTAAATATATGTAAAATATATGTAATATAAGTAAATGACAAAAGCACTGTATAATATATAATATAATATAACAGGAATTTTAAAACTAAACGTACAATAGTTTAATGGTCAAATTATGTAATTATTTTGCCATTTGTTAGATAAGTCCTTTTTGATATAATATATTTCTTTCAAAACCCCAGATTTTTGGATGCATTTTTACCACACAGAATTGCATAAAAGCTCATGCATGTTTACTTAATCTAAATATCACATTTATTAAAAGCTTATGGGACTCATATGGGAACATTGTGTAATTGATGCTACATGAGGGTAAAGAGCACAGGTAACGAAAAAGACTTGAAATGTTTGAGCATCATTGCCCCAACTTTTTTCTTTACTCCCTGCACATAATATAGCAATATTCTAACCTCATGTCTGTCATAACCTCATGTCATCCCCTACCATTTGCTTCAAATAGCAAAATACAAAATTACAAAAGCACAATATTCTGCAAAATAAAAAGAAGTGAAATACTAACAGCTACTTATATGAGAACTGCAACCACATTTTTCTGCTCTGAGAAACGGTCAACATTACTGGAACAGTTTTTTTCTATAAAGGCTACTAAGCGAAGAAATATATATTTATTTTTATTTAAACAAATGAGAAGAAATAAATATTTTTGTATATCGCTGTTGTCAGAAGAAAACCTTGTGTCTCCAAAATGGTAACTTTACAGGAAACGGAAAAAACCTACTTTACTCTTAATGTAAGTCAGTGGAACCAGACATTTCTCCAAGTCTTTTTGGGCTGTTTGTTTTAGTCCATTCATGAAATTTACACACAATGTGAAGGGTAACCGGTATTATCAAATTATGTAAAAAAAAAAAAACAAAAAACTGAGAAACGACAACAGCGGTATGTATGTATGTATGTATGTATGTATGTATGTATGTATGTATGTATGTATATGTATGTATGTATGTGACATGTGTGTGGCTTATAATTGCCTGTTTAGCCTAATGGTTAAGTTACTCATCTCCCATGTGAGAGAGCAGGGTTCAAACCCAGTGCAAAATAGTGCTCATTAGGCTTTTAACAGGTATGAGGTCTCTCTGGTGTTATGTATATGAGCTAATCTGACCCTTTCTGTCATTGTTGCTATAATGACGTGTTTATCATGATAACAGTAAAAATACAGTTTATCATGCAGCCCTAGTAAGACTCACCAGTCTCTTGTAGTGTAGATTGCAAACCAAACACTTTGCATTAAACATTTCTTATTAATGTCAATATCTGTCCTAAAAACACAAAAAAACAAGACCACAGCTCAAGAAAATTAACTTGAACACTTTCATTATGAGTAATTAACGACCAAAAAATAACAGAGAAAGTGGTACATAAACAGCTTAATATTTTCTCATAAATAGCAACATCTATGAAAAAATTCAGTCAGGCTTCAGATTAGGTCACAATGTTAGTCATTTTAAAAAGCAACTTAAAACATTTTTTTTTCTTTTGCTTTTTTCTATGTTTATGTATGTTATCATTTTATGGTATCACTTTTTATTATGAAGTTTTGTTTATTTAGCATTATTTATTTTTCTTTTTTTAGATTTGTAATTTTTTTATGTGCTACAATTTTTTGCCATTTCATTAGTATCTTATCTTTTATATTTATTTTATGTAATTGCTACTTTAATATTTGTATTTATTTTTGCAGTTTGTTTCACATTTCTTTTCTCAATGTTACCCTCTCTGCTCTCTTTATTTATTTCTTTATTTTTTCCACCCAGACCAGGGATAGACTCTCACATACACATCTTACTTGCACTTGGATATTTTCAGTTTTTCACACACAAGGTAACTGGGAAAAAAGGCTGAGATGTGGAAATTATATACATGCACCCGTGTGTGTGTGTGTGTGTGTGTGTGTATGTGTAAATGTGCGCGCACACACACACACATTGGTCACAGAGACGGAGAGCTGTTGAGTTGGATCACTGGTCTGGGCAGGATTTGATGTGAGCAGTTTTGAGTGATTCAGTACACAGAAGTATCGTCATCCCCTACTGAATTCATGCACCCAAACATGCATTGTTTGCCGACAACATTACTGTGAATCCTTAGAGAAGAACCTTCATTAATCATTGTTAGTCAGTAAAATAAATAAAATCATTAAATCTCTCTCTCTCCTCCTCCCACTTTCTGTCCCTCCAACATGTCTCTCTCTTTTCCTCTCTCTCCCCCCTAGGCTGAGGGAGGTGTGGGATTTGGGCAGAAAGGCTTGATGATGGAGCTGCAGAGTCTACAGGAGGCTCTCAAAGTAGAGATACAGATCCATCAGGTAACAACACTTTTACACACAATCAGTTTTGATTGTTTCATCAGACTACAGTATGGCATTTAGGTGCTCGTTATATAGAAGGAACCTGTAAATGCCGATCTATAGCTTCCTTCTTCAGAGCTGCCTGCACATGTTGTACATTATAAATAAAAAAAAAAAACAGCAATACGTGATGAAATCCTAGTCAGTCAGTATCCACAGTATTCCACATTAATGTTAGTTATGAAATAATGTTAAAGCTATGCGTTATGTTAGTTATGAAATAATGTTAAAGCTATGCGTTATCAGAGTGTGACTTTTCAAAGCATGAAGAACCTTACAGTACCTTACAGACTTAGAATACAAGCATGCCACCCCATATGCCATTACAATGCAGGAGAGAGCTACCTAGCAAGAAGAGGCAGGCACTTGAAGTACAGAAACAGCATCCTCTAGGCCACATAACTCAATTTCTAATATTAAAACAGTGACTTCATAAAGCCCTTTCATACTCGGGTTCATTTAGAAATTGCTTACAACTAAAGTCTGTGTGAAAAACAGAGGCCCGGTGCACTGAGAACCAATTGGGATCTCTGAGCAAAGAAAGGAAAAGTAACAGTAACATTCGTATTAGTCATATGAGTCATATTTTATTGTTTCCTCATGTGGATAGGATTAAGTTCAGAGAAAGCCAAAAGAGGCCTTCAACCCGAAGTGTCTGTTTTTCAGCTGTTTAGTATGGTGGTGGGTCTGTTCTTTTTGAGGAATCGCCCAGTTTCTAACTAGAGACTGTTCAACAAATTCACTCCGGATAGGGCTGAAGTCATATATACATACACACACACACACACACACACATATGTATATTTGTGTGTGTGTATCATAGTGTTATAACAGCACTTGTATTAGGTTTTCTAAATTAGTAACTCCTGTGGTAGAAGCTGACCTGCTTGAGGGCACAGTACATTCTTATCAAAGTTATACTCTAGCCATATGTATTCTTTCTTGTATTCTAAATAGGTTTTTTTTGTTATCTTTTTTATTATCAGCACTTTCAGTGGTGGTAAAACCATATTTTAATAAACTAGCTATTACTAGAAAGAAGTTGTTGGTTGCTGTCACATTAACTATTGCAAAACAAGGCCCTGAATCTTTTTTTATTTCTTTTTTTTAAAAATCATTTGTGAACGTATGAAAATTTACAAACTCAACTGGCCTTGTGGTTTGTTAAAGAAAAAAAAAAAAAAATGGTAGTCGGTCGCAATGTGGGTAATGTCGATCCCTGAGTCTAACCAGTGTCAGAAATAGTGAGGGACGCAGATGCCCCCTATATTTAACGCAAGGATGGGGCTAAAAAATGCTGCCAAAATAAATTATAGGTGTAAAAGAATATTAATCGCAACCACCAATCCTGTATTTTCCTTGTGATAAAATAGAATGGACATTGGTACGCAGATTAATTAGTCAATTTTAAGATTGAGATTACATTACTAGATAATACTATTTTTTACTAGTGTCCATTTGTCTGTAAAATAGGCATGAATCTCAGACCCTGTCTATAAAAAGCACAGATACTTTTAAGAAAGATTTTTCTCTGCATTTTGGTCTCCTGTGCATACGAAAACAGCATTTTAGGCTACTAAACCTAGAGCTTTTGGAAAACACTCTGGATGGGCTTTTTTAACTCCATTTTCATGTGGATGAGTAATTAGTCAGTGAGGGCAAGAACTGCTTCTTTAAAAAAATATGAACATTTTTTCTGCCCTGATGAGTGGGTAAGAGCCACGTGGGTTTGCTTCTGCCTGCAGTATCCCCATCTGCCTCATGGGGTCACTGTGTGAACACCCAGTACTGTTCTCTGCTTGGCTAACCCTATCTAGGTGTAAAATGTTCAGTTTGGTCTGCATGCTTTGTTTTTAGTCTCTCTCTCTCTCTCTCTCTCTCTCTCTCTCTCTCTCTCTCACACACACACACACGTCTTTGTTTTTCTCTCATTCTTTCTGCAGAAGCTGGTTGCTCAAATGAAGCAAGATCCACAGGTAAGAACCATATCAACAACAAATACCATCTCTAGTCATTAAGCTAAAAACAGGAAAAAAAAAGTAAAGAACTACAGTTTTATACAGGCTCTTTCAAGAGCATGTCAGCAATGCAGTCTGTGTGTATGTCTTCTGTGTAGAATGCTGAGTTGAAACTGCAGCTGCATGACCTCCAGGCCAAGATCACAGCACTGAGTGAGCGACAGGTAAGAGAAAGACAGCTGGATTAGAGAGAGAGAAAGTGGAACATATCTGTGAAAGAAAGACACTTAACCTCTGTCACTTAGGATATTGACCTGTTTTTCAGTTTTCCAGTGGACTCTCTTCATTTACAGTGATGCACAGGAAAACATATGCAAACAGTTCTCAAGCAGAAAGTCTGCTTCTTAAGTTGAACTTACTAAAGTTCATACAAACTGCTTGAGTAAAAGCAAAATTATAATTTGCAGTATAATTGTTCCAGACTGTATAACTGTATAACGATTGTTTTTCTCACTTGCTGTTAACTTTAGGATCGACATACTGCTTTTTAAACAAATAAATGGGACCGCAGGATCACTAGTGTTACCACTCATATAGTGTTACAGGTGTTAATTCAACACACAGGATTTTGTTGTGTACTAGGGGAGTATTACTAGCTTAAAAAACTAGTAACTTACAGATGCAGTTCACCAGTGGATCAATGATATCAGGGAGACCCCAACCCCCCATAGCATGCAAATAAGCAAGTATTTGGATTACTTGCTTATTTGTATGCTCATTTGCTGCAGTAGCTAGACAGCTGTTGTAAAGCTATGATTAAGAATTGTAGAAGCAGTGCTGTAGCTGCCCCAGAATTAATTTACTGTTCTTTTAACAGGGAGCACATTAAATGTATACATACATTTTGGATACTGAATAGCTTACAGTGCTGTTATGAATAACAATGTAATAACAACTTTGCAAAACATCTTTGCCCCACACATGGAAGATTAAAATCTCCTTTCCCTGTCCAGGCAAGAATACCACTGCTATACCATTAAGAGTCCTTGGGTTAGACCCCTAAGACCACATTCTCTTACCATTGAAAATTTGTTCACTTCCTTCAAAACGGCAGCCCCAGTTAACCATATTAATCTGCTCAGGTGGTCAGCACAACTGACATTAACTCGTTAATGTTGCTTGCCATTGCATATTTCTAGTTGCTTGCAATTACATATTTCCACCAGAGAGGGCTCCAGGCCCAGATTCATTGCTCCAATACACACATTGTACTTTTAGAGGGGAATTCCAATGATTTTTCAAAATGTCTGAGGAATTCAGTCCTTGAGAGGTTTGATGTGAAATGTGGTATTCTAGAGAAACTTACCTTCGCAGATTTCTTTACAATGGTGGTGATAAGAACCAGGGGTTTCACAGCACAAATATAGCCACTATCCAAAACCACCAGTGCACCTACATGTGTGTTTTCTTTATGGATTATTTTGCCTTAGAATGCCTGTATTTATCTCGCCACCATGAATGTATTTAAAATATGTTTTAGTACAAAACCTTATCTCAAAACTATGGTGAAACAATGTCTCAGGCATCAGGCAGCGTATTCTTAACCATCTCCTGTAAGAACTTTCTTTCAGCCACGAAGTATCTGTAAGCAAAAAGCTGATTCTAGATCGCCACTTTCACTCTGAGAAGGTTGATAAACATGACATGCTGCTGTCACAGTATGATAAGCAAGCCTGGCAGTTACAGTGGTTCCTTATAATAAAGCAGCAAACCATTTTGAGCAGGAGAGATTGAAAAGAAGTCTAGTAGTCAAGCTAGCAAGAGAGAGAGAGCAGACACTTTACAGTGTGCCTGACAAGCTGTATAGTCACACAGTGTGAAATCTCAAGAAAAGACTCTCCACCTGCCACTTATTGATCGCTCTCATTCTTCCCGTTGTCTCTCTCTCTCTCTCCCTCTCTCCCTCTCCCTCTCTCTTCCCTTCACCCTTCTTCCCTCACCCCACTCTCCGCCTCTCTGTTCACTCATGCTGAGAGCTCTTTAAAACGTCAACAATTATTGGTGCTAAGGACTGCTAGCCTCTCGTTCAGAGAGGGAGAGGTAATTGAGGTTGTGACTCTGCTGGGCGTGCAGCTTTGTTCTTCTTTAATTTATGCTTTTCTCCGTTCTCTGTTGAATTCGAGACTACAGCACCCACTAGCTGATCGTTCTATGGGCTTGTAGTTGTTTTTCTACATATAGTGTCAGATTTTGACAAAATAATACCTTTAATCGTCTTATTCATTGGCAGGATTTTATTTGTAACAGTTGTTAGAAAAGTGTTGTAAATCGTGAACTTTGGGGAAAACGGACCCCAGATTATAAATATATCTTACTGCATGTTTTGCCACCATTTGTTTTTTAAAACGTGATAGTTGTATGTGTTTATTGGCATTATTATAAAATTTTGAAAAGGTTTGATAAACATTGGTTTGTGTACTGTGATACTAATACCAATAACTGTACCATTCCTAGTCCAGATTTGTACTAAGGTTTGCACATTTATCGATTTATCAATAGTTATTGGTAACAACCATGAAATTGATAAGTAGAATACATTGGTTATCTTTTGTTTCCAAATTATAAGCATGAACGTTCTGTGATGTTATTTAAAATTTGAGTCCTAGTTTTACTTCATTTACACATGCAGCAGTGAGTGACTGTGAAAAAAAACAAAAAAAACAAAAATGAATGACTCAGCTGAAACTCTACACAGAAAAAGTACCGTGAAAAAGGCCTCTGCATAAATATGTAAAACCATTCAATCTGAGCAGTAATCATTCATTTGTTCAAGAAACACTAACATTAGAATAAATACAAAAAAGAAACAAATAACACATTGTGATTTTATGTGTGTGAGTGTGTAAGTGAATGTATTTCCAAGCCTCTTCCTGAGGAAGCCGGTCTAGTACAATAGCTGCTTCAGCTAAGCAGTCTTTCATTAAATTAAATCAGGTGTGCTGGGGATGGAAATTAATAAGTTCATGTAGTGGCTGTCAGGAACCAACTATTTAACTGTATTTATATTTAGTTGGACTTGTTCTGATGTTATGTAGTGTTTGTAAGAGAAACGGTTACTGCCAAAATAAAAACCATTTTAAACAGTTTTTGTAGCTCACTAAAACTTTTGCACAGTAGTGTGTGTGAGATGCCACAATGTTGTTGTGTTTTGTTTTTTGTTTTTTTGTCATTTTGGGATTTTGGTTATTTTTCCTGGTTTTCACATTTGGTCTTAATTACCTTCTTTTTATTTTGCTAAAGAATCATTTTCATTTTTTGCAGACACGTTGGTGCCACACATGGAGTACATCAAAACAGAAATAATTTTTATTAGAATCATGAGTGAGTGAGTGAGAAACAGAAAGAGAGAGACAGAGAGAGAGAGAGAATGAAGTTGAAGGCTGTTTCTTAGCAACAGGTGGAGCAAATAACTCTCTTTCTCTCAACCAGTCAGGATATATGTGTGTGTGTGTGTGTGTGTGTGTGTGTGTGTGTGTGTGTGTGTG
>JAILXH010115858.1:6096-17172 GCA_023558415.1 Piaractus mesopotamicus
ATATGTATCTTGAATGATCTTTAGTGTTTTATTTTTAACTCAAAGCTCTCACTGTGTGGGCTAACAAATGGTGCAGCTTTAGCACATGTCCCGTAATTTCTATTAGCAAAAGTCACAATATAAACACTATTATGTACTCTTTAACAGGCCAAACTACATTTTAAATCCTTGAAATGCAAAGTGAGTTGCCTGATTAAATAACATGAATTAAATAAAGTGCTACTTTGAAAGTAAGAGGCAGCTGCTGTTTAGCTCAATGACTCATGCATAGTTATGCTACGACATTTTGGTACAGGTGTAGCACCAGCGTTCAAATACAGCACGAGTGCAGACCTGCCACACGTTATTTACAGCATGAAACTGCAACACAGATCGGCCAGAATAAACATAAAAAAACGGCCCATCACATGTTTGGATCTGCCGATTGTGATTGTGTGTTAATTGCATAGTAGCATGTCATTGTGCAAAAGAGTGATCTTATTAAACAGTGCAGCTGAGTTACCACCAAAATAGGCTGCCTCGTTTTGATCGTTGACAACTACAAAAGGTGGTAAAGGAGAAACATAATAATTTTTCTACACTGTTTTGCCATGGTCCTCAAACCAGTTCTCAGGCCCCCCAGACTCATTTCCCGACTCTCACCATTTAGGGTTAGAACAAGAACATGGACCATCTGGCGGTCGCTGAGGAGCTGTTTGAGAACCACTGCTGCACTGAAATTGTAAAGACTTGTTTTACTTCTTGTATTCCCCTGAGCTGTTGTGGTTTTTGTGTCATGACTTGGTTTTATTTGGCTGGTGTTGGATATGTCATGACATTTGCTTTCACATTTGTCACCGAAAACCCTTCTCAAGCAAAATCTACAATACTGCACTTTCTTTTTACCCTTTCTGTTGTGAACATTCCATTTAAACTTGGAAAGCCTAAGGCGTCTGGGCTGTGAGGAGTGCGTAACTTATTTGGGTATCCCAAGGCCCACATTCAAAGTAATGTGCAAAATGTTAAAATACTGTAAAGCAGACTTTGCATGCTGGTGTATATGTGATTATATTCTACACAAAGCACAATATGGACCAGTTTGAACTTGTGTGCTTGTGCTTTGTCAGTGCTGGATCCTTCTGTTTAGTTTGTTACTGGGGTATCTTGAATAATAATGTCAATTTCTGTCAGGGCCGTGGAACGGCACCTAGCGAATAAAGTAAATGTCCCAGATCCTTTCACCATGCAAGATGAAGGGATGACATACGTTTATGTCAAGCAAAATCAATATAAAGAGTTTATGGAGTGCACAGTGCTGTATCCTACATTTTTCTTATGTGTAATTTTACCCATTATGACATTTCTGTGGTTTTATAGATAGATAGATAGATAGATAGATAGATAGATAGATATCTATTTGCAAATTTACAGATTTATTAGCATGTAAGACAGATTTGTTTTATTTACATGAGAGTAGGTATTGCACTAAGTGATATGAGGCAGTTTACAACACAATAAGTATATGTGTTGTACCAAAAACATCATTTTTCATGACCATTTTCCAACCTGTCTTTATCCTTTACATTTAAACAGGCTATTTATGTTACTGTGCCTTTAAGACTGAGCTCTGTTCTGATTGGCTGTGCCTCTTTCAAAAAGCACTTGGACTGAAACGCTCCTTATAACTTCTGTATTGATTTTTGTGACATCACAAAAACAGTGAATTCAAAACGGGCTGTTTTTGCAGCTTAGTTGTCATATATGGACTGGTGAGTGACGCTTTAACAATGCTTACATAAAACACTTTTATTTAAAATAAAAAAAGTGAGGAAATGTGGTTTTCCATGGAAAGAGGCCTTAAAGCTTGTTTTCTTCAGAGCTGTAATAACATACCGAACAGCAGGATGTCTGAGTGAATCACTCAGACAAGTTTGGTGGTAAAAAAGTTTCAGAGTTTTCTTCCTCCTCCTCCTCCACTTTGACACCCTTTTGGCCAGTTACAGAGCTGCGTTTTTTTTTTTTTGTTTTTTTTTTTTTTGCAGTTGTTGTCATTTAAATCATGTCTTGAGACAGTGATGGAAAGAATGTCTCTGGTCTGCTTCATTTTTACTGCGTGTTTATGCTCCCCTTTCCCTTCTCTGACACATTAAACCTCTGGAAAGCTTTCAGAGATATTATGAACGCATTTAGCTCACCTAAATAAAGGCCTAATGATGATCGTCCTCTTTCTTGTCTCTTTGAGGAAATCCTGACCTTCACACATTTGGCCGGTCAATAAAGGGTGATTTGCCCGTCGCCCGTTTATACTTCTGGCATCATGGAACGGAAAACCGTCTTCAAGAATAACGCTGAGGTTTTCCTAAAACTGTGGACGTTTTTTAACAGGCTAACCACATTACCCAAATGGCACGATGGAAAATCCGCCTTTTTTGTGAGGGTTATTTGGGACCATAATCACTGTCCCAGAGATCCTTCCCACTTGCTTGAGGCTGGACATGATCTTATTATGTGTCTAAAATTGGAGTAATGGTGCTGGATTTAGAACCCCCCCAAGAGGTCTTTAAATCCCTGCTGGCTCCAGTGGTGCTTCTAATCAGGTACAATCAGTATTAGTGTAGTTATGAGTCAGTTGACCACTGTTACCACATTTCATAGAAATGCTTTATACATGAAGTTCTGAATGGCATTCTAAAGTATTCTAGCTGTGGCATCATTATATATAAATACACAATGTTACATGTAATGGCGGTTTGCTGGGAGCTCATTTCCTTTTTTTTCTGGTTTCACTTTCCCCTCACTTCTTCTGGGTACAACCAAGAATAGTATGATACAGGATATGTTCAGGAGCAGTGCTTGAAATGATGTACGTACAGTCGTATGCAAAGGTTTGAGCACCTCCTGTCAAATGACATGTTTTGTTGATGTTCATTTTCTAAAGAGTGAACTCATCCTCTACCGTAAACAAACTTAAATGTGACACGTTGTTGGCAAACTACAGTGTGCAGTTTAAATTTATTTAACATACTGGGGAAAAAAGGAGTGCATAAATGTACCATATTCCACTGTGGGTTTAAATTAAGCAAATAAACTGCAATTGTATTTTAAAATGTGGAAGAATTGTGTGATTATTATTTGCTTAAAAAAGCAAAAACAAATTGACCAGGGTTGCAAAAATATTTGCATATGACTATATTTTATTAATGATATAATATTCAGACAGGTTTGGCTCCAAAAATGTCACATTTTATTTTAAAACGCAAAGTAAAATGGCATAAGCGCAAAACAGTGGTCATATAAAAGTGCATAGAAAACTGAGCAGAACCAGGCTACAAACATAAAAACTACATCATATATTACAAGCATGTTGTCACCAACAGACAAAAAAAACCTTTTATGTCCAAATGGGCGACTTTATAGGAGAAGGCAAAAAACATTCATAACGTTTAATGGAAGTCAGTGTAAGAAGATTTCATTACAAGTTATTTTGGCTCAGTTCTGTTGGTCCACTCATCATGAAATTTTAACACAATGCAAAGAAATTAAATCAACAAAAATGAAGACACAAAGTTTTGTTCTGAAAGCAGCAATATTCCCATTGTCAGCCCTCCACCATCATTATGTCATAAAAAGTCTTTGTATTAAAGTAAAAAGTTTATTAAAATCTAGTATTAACTAGAGATGAAGATGTGATGACAGTAGTAGATTTTCACATCCTCAGAAGACACATTCTTCCCCAAGTTTTGACTAAATTCTCGTTGAATACTCTTTCAATGTGCTAGCAGTCATCAGCTTCATCTGCTCAGGGAAGTTAGCCGAAGAACAACCAGTGCTACAAAATGTTCTTACACATGTTGTGTGCAATTACTCATGTCCACCATAGAGGCCTCCCAATCCCCAGATCTTACATAGTATAGCTGAAAGTATAGAATGTTGGTTTAATTTGATGGTAGCCTGTTTTTTATTCTGCACCCCTGCAGCAAAACACAGTGGATTTACTATGAAAATCAATTAAAGCGAAACAGAAAATGAATAAAAGTGTCACTTTGATGATTTATATATTTCATGGCCATTATTAAACAAAGTACTAGTGAAACATTCTGTACTACATACACATTTTCTTGTTTCCAAATGTGTTTCTTATTGCCCAGTCACAAGTCAGAAAACTGCTGACAACATACTCTTTTACAAATTGTCTTACTATCAAGCAAAGTAAATGTTTGACTATCAAACCTTTTGTAAAAGTGATGTCTGTGGAACTTGCTTACAAGTGGTGGCTATTTCCAGTATAAGCTCAGTGTACCATTCAGCAGCACAAACATTGCATCGCTCATTAGTTTATTTTATTGATATTTTCCATTAAATCGTCCACACCAGTCATATTACATTATCATTACAATTTAAAACAGAGAGCGACTGTGTTGTGAAAATGCATCGTATGCACACTGAGCTGTGACAAAAATCTGTAAGTGTGCAGCAGTGCTTAGTAAGGCAGCTAGTCTAAAAGCCTCGACTTGCTTTTATTTTTATATTAATTTTTATATTATTTTGTAATTGTTATCCATCTACAGTACAAAGCATCCAAATATATAATTCTTGTTAATAGTATTGTTTGTACTTTAATATTGGCATATAAACAGAGTATGTGGACGGTGGAGAGTGGGAGCAGAGCAGCGTGACTTTGCCCAGTCGGAGCTTCAGTGTTCTCTCTAGCTCCGAAATCGCTCTAATACCGCACCATCCAACAAGCTACTCCTTTTTTTCCACACTGATTGCCTCTGTGTGACGTGAGTGATGCTACAGCTCACACACAATGGCCATTCATACACAACGTCTGCACTGTGGAACCGTTCAGCAGACCTGTACTGGAAATTCTCACAGATCTCAACAAAGTTCCACAGATGTTACACACAGTGTTGTGTTGTCGGTTTTGCGGCGTGAATGACGAAGATCATGTTAAAAGCATGTGCATTTGTTTACTCTTAGCACTTTTCTGGCTCGTGATTGGGCCATCGGTTTTAGCATTTACCTTCCAAAGAATGTCTGTGTCGCATGGAATGGTTAAGAAAATTTTCCCTATAACAACGGCCTTAACTTATATAATTCATGAAATTAAACAGATCGTGTTTTGTGTAAATAAATATCATATGAATACATTATATAGAGTCAGTTTTCTGTGGGTATCAGGCTGATATCAGCAAAAAATGTTATATGTTTTAAGTTTCACTATTGGTATGAACAAAAAAAGGTGGTATCATGTCATCGCTAGTTGATATCAGTGTTGCCTCCCCCCGTAAAATCTATTTTCCGGGCCTAAACAATTTATAATAGTGTTCTAAAAAACAAAAATGTTTCACGGAAATCAGCTGCTGCCCATTGATTTATATGGTAAGTGTATTTCAAGTAAACCTGTTTTCTGTTCTTTTCTACGTAGAGCAAAATGTGTCAAAGTCATTGTCTGTGGTTATTGACAGGTTGCAACTGATGCAGCAGATAGAGATTAGGTTGAAAATTATTTGAGTATTCCTAGTGAATTGAGAATGAACTAAGAATGCACTGGCGAGTTCAGCAAGAGCAAACAAGCTGGCAGACCTCGGACAAGCACAGTACTAGAACTCTTAGTATCATTACTTTTTCCATAGATTCATGAAGAAAAAACTGTTAAAAACAGATCAAGAACACCATCAAGGATGTCAGCATAGATGTGTCAAAGACATTCGAGATGAGATGAAAATACCAGCATGACCTCAGAGGGTTTACCACAAGATGCAAACCACTGGCAAGCCTCAAGATTAGAAACAGCAGAACCAACACATCAAAAACAGTGCCCCTGTCCAGTTGCACATGTACTGTATAGGCCTATATGGGTGGATAGTGACATGAAATTGAAAGATAAGTGTCGACCATGCAACACGAATTTAGGAAGTGTCGTGATCAGGCTGGTAACGGGGGTAGGCATCGGGCTATTTGTGCACAGAAGGCCCTAAATAAATTAGTGGACCATGAAACACTGCCATTTAGTCATAACGATAATTTAATGGCCCTACTTAAGGCTTATATTAAATTAAGAAAGTCCCATCCCTTTTTATGGATTAGCTGCAGTTTAAGATGGGTGGCACGTGTAATAGAAGCTTGAGAAGTGTTATGATCATTCTGGAAACAAATGCTACACTATGGACTATTCAGGTTGTTTAAGTGAATTTGTGGATCATGAAATACTGCCATTTAACAACTTAATGGCCCTAATTAGGCCTACTGATTATGTTCAATCATTAAGAAAGATCCATACATGTTTTATGAGTGTGTTGAAGTAGGCTGTAAACTATATGGCACATGTAATAGGGGCTTAAGAAGTGCAATGACCAAGCAAATATCAGAGGTAGCCAGTGGCATATTTGCATGCACAGATATTCGGGCCATTTAAGTGCTTAGAGGCCATATTTGGGCCTGTTAAATCATCAACAAGCCCCATCCCATTTTTAAAAATGAATGCATTGTAATATACAATGAGGTAAAACAAGTACTCAGACACTTTTGGTTTTGTTATTTAATGTACTTCCAGTGTATATATCCACTTCACATATACAAACGTAATGTCGTTTGTCTTTGTACTTATAAACAAAAAGTATGCACTCATAAGACTTAACGAAGACATGTTAAAAACATTAAACTGTGGGGATAAAAGAATTCAGACACTATTAAAATAAACATGTAACGTATGTAAAATTTAAAAATAAAAGATATATCAAGTTCTACATGTTAGTGGTGCAAAAGTAAAAAATAGAAATATTTTCATGTCATAATAAAATACATTGCCATGCTGAAGATGAAGGAACTTCCAGGGACAACATTATTAAACTACACTTGAATGGAAAAAGCTGCAGAGCCATAGCAAAGACCTTAAACATCGCTGTCAGTACGACTGTTTTGATAACACGCAAATGGAAAGTTCATGGAACCACAGCTAATCGCGAACAGACAGGTGTTCCACGCATGATTTCTCTCAGGCTAATGATAAGGAAGGGAAGAGAGAAGCCAGCAGTCACTCAAAAAGAATTGCAGGATGACCCAAAAGCAGCAGAGAACAATAAGCAGTGAACTGCACTTCAGTCCTCTCTGTTCCAACATCCCATGCAAAACTCCTCTCCTAAAAAACAAGCACAGTGATGCGCATCTAAAATTTGCACACAGATATTTAAACAAATCAGAACTCTTTTAGAACAATGTTAGAACTCTGGTCAGGTGAAACAAAAATAAGACTGATTGGCGAAAGAAGTGGATATATGATCCCTAGAACACCATAGCCACAGTGAAGTATGATGGTGGGAGCATCATAATAGGGGGCTGCTTCTCTGCAAATGGTACTGCAGCGTTATACAGCATCCAATGAATGTGTTGTGATGGAGTAAGGTACTGGGAGATATTAGAGGAGAATTTGAACTTATGGGCCAAGAAAAGGGAAAGGATATTTTAACAGGACAACAAGCCCAAACATACAACCAAAATAATCATTTTAACTGGTTTCCAAGAAGAAAGTGAAGGTGCTAGCATGGCTTAGCCAATTTCCTAACTTGCATCCCGTTGAAAAAGAGTTTTAAAAATGCATGTCCATCAGAGGGACCCTTGTAACTGTGTGGAATTGTAGGCCGTTTGCTAACAGGAATGGGTCACAATTGAACCAGAATGCTGCAAAAAGCAAATTATTTCTTACGGTCGACACCTCAAAGCGAAAATGCCAACAATAACTAATGATATTAATTCATAGTGTCTCTGTTTATATTTTTGGATACATACCTTTTTGATAATCATTAAAAATACAAAGTCAAAAGACATGCGAATTTGAAGTGGATATATGCACTGGAGATATATTAAACATCAGAAACAAAAATGCCTGGATATTTGTTTCCTCTCTCTGTAAACAAGTTGGCACAGAATTCAGCACAACACTGGATGTCTTAAATAACCTGCCCGCAGTGTTCAGCTACACGGTGAAGTTTTATTCATTTTTGTAGTCCACAGTGAGTCTTACTGTGTCCTAAACTACATCACCAAATAGTCCAAGTGGCCGTAATGAAGGCCTGTATGTGGTTCGAGGGGCCTGAGAGAAGTTTTTTGGTGACTATTGACCTGTAGTGTTTTTTAGCTTCCTACCTCTGGTGCTGAACTAGAGAAACTAAATTAGGACATCAAGCATGTCTTGGCTGATCAAATACATCTGGTGCAAATTGTGCAAATTAGATTATTCCAGAACCATTTGTTTAATGGCCTTTGAGTTGCTTACTGATTATGTTAAACCATTTCTTATGAATATGTTGAAAGATAGACTGGGCAGCACATGAAATATGAGTTGCTTGAGAAGTGTTATAACCATGCTTGTAACTTTGGCTATCGCTTCAGGTTTGTATAAGTAAATTAGTGGAACAGTGACACACTGCCATTTAGTCAGTGATAACTTAATGACCCTATGTACTGATAAGCCTGTGTTAAATCATTAAGAAAGCCCCATCACTTTTTTCTTTTTTTATGAATGTGCTGAACTCTAAACTAGGTGGAGAGCGTAATCGGGCCGCTCGAGGAAGTTAACTGTATTTACCCGGCGGCCTCCCTCGTGGTTTCTGTGGAATGGAGTGCACTCTGAGCGCTGCTGCTGTGCTTGGCTCGCATTGCAGTGTGTAGGAGGCAGAGTGCAGGCCTTTCGCTGCTTTGCATGCTCTCTGTGCGGAGGCACCCGTGCAGAGACGAGGCAGAAATCAGGAGAGAGGCTGTAGGGCAAGGCGCCTGCAAGCCCAGGCATGTGAGTGCGGTTCAGCTGTGACTGTGAATGGGTTTCCTCTCATCACGCTGAAGCTGCTTTTTTCATGTTCACAAGAAACAACAAAAAACGCCCCTGCCACAGATGCAATAAAGCATAAGGCCTTCAAAGAGCGTATGAATCATTCTGGCTGTTAATGTGAAAGCCTACAAGAAGTTTCATAATTCTGCTCAACGTTCAATGGGTGTTGTTGCTCCTGTGTTATTGCATTGGATGAAATTGGTTGATAAGTAAGTTCTAGAAGAGTTTTCAAAGGGGAATTCCTGCAATTTCTCAAGATTTCTGCATTGTTATGATGTAAACAGAGTCATTCAGAGTGGTTTGGCACCACTGTAGAGAAATTTACTCACTCAGTCAGTATTGTTCACAGTGGTGGTGTTAGGAACCAGATGTCTGAAGCATTTCATGCTTTTAAAAGCTACATCACAGTAAACTATTGCATTAAATGTTGTAAAAACATTCTCTGAGAACTTAGCTTTAAGATAAGAGAGGTATATGCAGGTTGTGGTGTGGTAAAATAGTAGACAAAACTTATTTTCTCAGATTTTCTGCTATTTTACCGTCATCAGCGTTACATATAAAAACTCTGAAGGTGTGTAGATTCACTCATCAGTTTGGACAGTAAATAAAATGATTATATTTTCTGTTGTTGACACTGACAACCCTGGTTCTAACAAACCACTGTAAGAAAATCCAAGTTTCTCTGCAACGTACCATTTCACAACAGACCACTCTGAGTGACTTTGCATCTCAGTGATTAAATTATGTAAAAATAAATCAGTGGAATTCCTCTTCAAACATGCAGTTGAGAATGCAGAAGCACCTTTACTCTTTTAAAAATAAAGGTGCTAAAAGGGGTTCTTTGGAACTATGGCACAGAACCACTTTCGGTTCCGTAGAAAAGCTTTTAATGGATAGAGGCATTTTAGTAATTAGAAGTGTGTGACACAAGGCCATTTTTAAAGTTCAGAGAACCTCCACATGAATAAAACTTTTGTTTCCCTTAGAACTGCATAGTACTGTGTAAAAGTCAGAAACTTCCCTTCATTTATTTAATTTCCAGACAAAAGAGCCATTGAGAACAAGTTATTTTTTTCACTTTCAGGAAAAAAAAACCCCAGGAAGTATGTATTTACTATATAATGTAATTCAAAGAAGCGTCAACAATAAATATATCAACATTTACAGTATTTAGTGTGTCCACTCTTCACCTTTATTATACCTTTATTATTCTGTTCTTTTCAGGAGACTCACTTTCAGTTTTTCAAAATAATCAGCAGGGACATTTTCCAACACCTCCAAAGTTGAGTCTTAGAAGTTGGTTTCATTTTCTGATCATCATAACAATCCAAGTAAAATCTAAATACAAATTTAGACTCATTAGACCATAAAACCTTAGTCCTCATCCTTGATGTCCTGGTGTTCTAGTACAAATTTTCTTCTTTTTTGTCTACCTCCTTTTCTCAGTAAGGGCATCTTGACAGCTACACATCCTTTTAGACCCATAATGTTGAGTTATCTTCTCACAGTGGAGGTCGATATTCACTTGTATTGTCAAACACGTTCAAGGATGTGGACTCTGGGGTGGTCAGTCCATTATTATGAGAACACCAGTGGCTTTTCTTTTTCTCCAAGGAACAGCTACACATCCTTTCAGATCAGTAGTACTGAGTTGTCTTCTCACAGTAGACGGTTGGACAGAAAAAAACTTACGGATTTTTGAGATCAAGCTAGAGTGGAGCTTGGTTTTCTCTCAAGATAAAAACTTTAAGTGCTGTGAATCAGATGGCGATATCATCGTTTAAAGTCCAGTTTTGGAAACTCCCGTTTTTTGTTTTTTTTCTTTGACTTTTCCCTTGCTTATGCAAGTGGATTATCTTATCTCTTCAGAAATATCTTCTGAAAATAAACAACTTGCACTTAATGGCCAGTTTTGACCAGAAATGAAGTAGAGGAATAATAGTGTATGTATGTACGTCTAAGCTAAGAACCATTTAAGAGTTTAGCACAAAACTTTTATTCACAAAAACATTATCCTGCAAGTCATATGCTGACATGCACACATTTTCCAAAGGAGGGTGCCCATTTATAGACATGGAGTAACCCCTTGTTGAAGAAGATGAATCATGCTTGCATCTGCAGGTGGAATGCAAACTAGACTGTTTGAAGGCCAAGTGAGTTGAACAGCGTGGGAGGAGGCCAGGGAAAGACCCATTAGTGTGTGCATATATCTCTCTCTCCCTCTCTCTCTCTCTCTCTCTCTCTCTCTCTCTCTCTCTCTCTCTCTC
>JAILXH010115930.1:30034-42741 GCA_023558415.1 Piaractus mesopotamicus
TATTAAGAAATTGCAGGAATTTTCTAAGAGTTTTTCATGCTGCAGTTTTTCTTTCCAAACTTCATGTATTCAGTTTCATTGCTGTTTGTAAAAGTACATTACATTAAATGTAGCCATGACATGAAATGTGATCCGATTTAGGGAGAGGTGGCAGAGCAAATAGAAAAAAAATCTACTGTCTTAGTGTTTTTTTCTATTATGAAGTTCATGTAGAATAGCATCATGTGCTGCTTTGATAATACACACTTTAAAAAAAGATGGTTCTTCAAGGGTTCTTTAGCAAAGTCAATGGTTCTGACACTGTAACAATAAAAGAACTCTTTTTGGTGGTATATAAGACTATTTTCAAAAGAAAGTCTATATAGATCAATATACAATACATTCTCCATCAATCTGAACAACCATTTCACCATGTTAAGAACCAGTTAAGCATGAAATGTCTCTACATAGAACCACTGTCTTTACTAAGAAAACCTTTGAAGATGCAACTCCCACTTATTGAGTTCAGGTGTTTTAGCCACACCCATTGCTAACAGGTAGATAAAAGCACATAGCCTTGTAATCTCAATAGACAAACACTGGCAGTAGAAAGGGTCATACTGATTAGCTCAGTGGCTTTAAACATGGCACTGTCATAGGATGCCATATCTGCCACAAGTCAGTTTGTGAAATTTCTATCCTGCTCTGCCCCTGACGACTGTAAATGCTTTTATTGTGAAATGGAACCTAGGAGCAACAGCAGTTTAGCCACGAAGCAGTAGATCACGCAAACTGACAGAGTAGAACCACTGAGTGTTAAAGCGCACAGTGCCTGTCCTCTGTTGATTCACTCACTAAAGAGTTTCAAATTGTCTGCCGGACTGCATTGTGCCAAGTGTAAGGTTTGGTGGAAGAAGGCTAATATGGAGTTGTATGTAAGGGTTGGCCTAGACCCCTTAGTTCCAGTGAAGGGAAAACTTAACGCTTTAATGTACAAAGACATTTTGGATAATTCTATGTTTCCAACTTTGTCTGAAGTTTGGGGAAGGCCCTTTTCTGTTCCAGCATGACTGTGCCCCAGTGCACAAAGCAAGGTCCATAAAGGCATGGCTGGGCGTGGCATCAAACACTTTTCAGATGAACTAGAACAGAGACTGAGAGCCAGGCCCTCTCGTACAACATCAGTGTCTGACCTCACAAATGCTCTTCTGGATGAATGGGCAAATATTACCACAGACACACTCTACAATGTGGTAGAAAGCTTCCCAGAAGAGAAGAAGTTGCTATAGCTGAAAAGATGGGGGTGGGGGGGTGGTAGGGGGGGCAACTCCATGTTCAATGCCCATGGATTTAGAATGGGAGGTCATAAAAGTTATTGTGGGTGTAAATGTGTGGGTATCCCAATACTTTTGTCCATACAGTTTATGTGCTTTTAAGTTTTGTACTTTTCATGATGTTATAGACTTTTCTAGACCAAGAACCCTGCACTGTTGTTTACACAATGAAATGGGACAATTAGGGATTTTCATTTTCTTTCATTACTCATCATCATCATCATATCAACAAGTGCTCATTCACCACTCATTGTTAATTTTTTGATCATTTGGCAATCACTTACAAAATACACTCATGTCCACTGTCTATCTACCAGTTCTGATAATTCAATGAGTTAATATTCACAAACATATTCATCATAAATGTCATCATAAAAATGTTTTTCTCCATTCAACCTAAAAATGACTTTATGTGGTAACCAGCAGTTTGATAAGTGTTCAAATTAAAGAAATACACTGAATGAAATGATACAAAGCAAAATTGATTTAGATGAACAAAAGCAATCATTTGCATCAATTCAAACCCCAAAAAGACAAATCAGCTTCTGCTCACTTCAACTGTTTATTGTTTATGTTTAATCCACAAAAGAATGATGAATTCTGCAGGATAACATCTGCTGAGGTTGCAGTTCTAACCTCAGCAGAGGAATGATCTTTGTAGCATAACTGAAGTGTTGAAGGCAAACATCCGTGACGCTCGGCAGTTTTAAATCAGTGCATGTCTGAATACTTCAGAGAGTAAGAATATATAGAGATGAAAACTTATTGCTTCCAGATGCCCTCTTTTTGATGCTTCTAGATTATGCTGTCAACAAACTCCCTGTAATGTAAATGCAATCATTCATTTTTAGCTGAAAATTGTGTGGAAGTTCATATTTGTAATGATACCAAGACTTAAAAGAAAAGAGAACAGGTTTGAAACATTACCTTATGATGCCTGGCAAAGCAGGGTCCCTGTACAGTCCATTATGAAGATATCCATGAGATCCATCAAATAACACCAGCTTGACTCGATCATCTGACTTAATGGCGGTTTTTGCTACGCTGTAGAGCTGGACAGGAAAATAATGGTTATGAAAATAATAGTTTATGGACCGGCATTTTATTTATTTATGCTCAGGAAAACACAGCTGATAACACAATCAAACACACAGCCGTTGTTGATTGTATATTGTATCTCTTGCCATGTCATGTTACCTCCTCAGCTGTCTGGTAGGGCACCAAATGGTCATCTTTAGAATGAAGGATTAGAAGAGGCGTCCTCATTTTCTCCAAACTGTAGCAAAATCACAAATATCCTCATTCAGCAATGAAGTAATAATCATGGTTTACATTTATAAGTCTACTGCACATATCAGTCTCTTTTATGTTCAATATTGTGAAATAATTATATAATGATTTTATAATTATTATTATATTATATATAATTATTATAATGTTTAGTTGAATGCCATTGCCTTATACTTACTTTTCATCACTGGGAAAGGTCAATTTATTATTTTTTAATCTGTCCTGGAAAAAGTACTGAATGTAGGGAAACTTCCAATAATACTGGGATGAAAAAAGAATAAACAATGGATATACATTATAAGACACAGTATGTCTATCAATCATAAGGCTATATGCATAACTTGGGTTAAATATTGTGGAGAGGGGAAAAAAAGAGAGAATTTTGAATTTATGTCCTCGTAAGTGAAACGCATGGAAATCAGCTGAGTTTTTCTTGTTTCTGTAGCAACCCTGCAGCTTAAAATCCTTATAGCAGTTTCACTACAGCAGCTGTTTACAGACTGTTCTATGCAGTTTCACTACCACAGCTTGTCTCAAGCTTTGCGCTAGGAATGTAGGACTTTAGTTTTGCGCTCCCCCGTAGTTCGCACCCATGGCTATACACGTCATAAAGAAAATGATCATACAGCTGTTAAAGTACATAGACATGATATTCTCTACTTCTCAGTATTACACCAACATGTGAAAGATCCAAGATGATTTCCTACCCAGGTGAAAGGATGGGGGTATCCCTGTGGTACTTTTCCAGTTTTGAATGCACCCTCAAGTATCACTCCATCAGCAGGGTTACCTACAAAGACAGGCCTGTGGTAATCTATGGTAAAAGTGTTAATATAATTTCTAGGACATCTTAAAACAAATAATGCAATGCGCAATAGAAACTGAAATACCACAGCCAGCAACAAGGGCCATGAATAACAAACCTAAGGAAATGAAACGTCCTTATTGTGGCTTTTCACCAGACTTTGACTTCTTTTTAGGACACTGAGGGGGTCTGAATGATTAATATTTTCACTCATCCATCAGTTTTAGTAAATATGTGTCGGTTACACTGTGCACCTTTCATGTGTTGTGGTTCAGTCTTGTATAAACAAAATGATTACACTGTGAGCATGCTCTCCAAAACTCATGATGGTATATTTTACCATAATGACATCTAGCTTTTTCAAAGTAAGGCCACAAGAGCTATGAGGTCAGAATTATTTTTGGGCTTAAACCAGTTTACCTGAAAAACAGCATACATTAACATCCTAACATCCTCCAGTAAAGATTATTTTTAATTTGATATTTCTTACCTTGTTCTTGTAATTTAGCTCCAAGGTTAGTTGACACTCTGCAAATAGAATGATAACATGTCCATGTGTTTAGAAATATAATACACAATTTGTGACATTCTTTTATCTTAATAACTGGCTTTTTTAAATGCTATAGTGGTGTATCTAAGGTAGCATCGTATCTACTTACCCAGTGCCAAGTGAATGTCCCCATATGATCACCGGACTTCCCTTACTGCGCTCCCTTACCCAGTGGTACAAGTAGAGGGCATCAGTGGTCAGGCCAGGCTCTGTGGGCTCACCGGTGGAGTCTCCAAATCCTGAAAGAATTTTAATGCAGTTATATCTGAGAAAGAACAATTTACAACTTTCTAAAATATTAAGTAATAGTAATGATGACAAAGAGTAAAAAATAATAAAATTGCTTTTATTTATTTACTGTTAAATAATCAAATATGCCGAAATAATAATTACTTAAATGAATTAATTTTATAATAGATTATATATTTCAGTAAATGTTCATAATAATTTCTTTTGATGCACTGGCTGGGTGTCAGAGAGCGTAACAGAACAGTTGGTGATTAGTCAAGCAGATCTGCATGTCACCTCTCATGTTTAATTTTTTGCCTCCTTAACAAAGAAAAAAACACATGCTGGGATTACAAAAAATTGTTTCAGTTATAAAAGTGCTACATCATGCATAAGATGATGTGTAAACAAAACACTGAAATGCAAGAATAAAAATTCATATAATTAAAATTAAATTTTCTTGACAGTTTTAAAGACTGATATTGCTTTATGGTGAGATTTTCCATTAAAAGTTGTGTTTTTGATAGCAATGGCACAATAACACATGTTCTTTTCCATTACCAATACTGAAACCTTGAGTATTGTTCGATACTGATACCGATCCAGTATTTCTTCTTAAAAAAAGATATTTTTAATTGAAGTACATCACTTACAATATTATACTTTATTGATTTTACAGGGGAAATTTCAAAATGTCAACTATGCTCAGCCTGTGAGCAGCCCATCACAGCCTGAAGCAGTGGGGGGTTAAGTGCCATGCTCAAGGGCATAAGGAATACCCAGTCAGTCCTGAGATTTGAACCCGCAACCTTGTGATGATGATCTAACAGTGGGTTATCATTCATCATTTAACATATCATTCATCATTTAGTTTATCAAATTACTCAAACACTCTACTATATCACAGGAAGACACAGGAAGACATACAGTTAACAATATCACACAATGTGAGAGCCTCCTATTTCAGGCTACATTTGTTGCAGAATCGGATCAGATTCAAGCTTATTTTCCTTACCCACTAACGTTCACTAATACCGATGCCCATCAATATCCATCTCTAGTTGTACAGGGACAAAAGAGGTAGAAAGCAACTGCACACTTAAATACTATATAGTGTTCCTTTAATAGCAACACAATACTCATATGCACATTTTTAACACACTCGCTGCCTTGTATTGAAAACAACCTGGAATAAACTATTATGACATTAACAGAACGTATGTCTTTCATCTCCTATAAAGCTACCATTTGAAGATATGGCACTTATGATAAGAACAGTGGAGTAACAGGGTTTAACCCACCTCTGTAATCCATAACCACTGCATGATAGCCAAGAGAACTTAGAATCTGCAACACCAAAATGCTGTCAGTGGAACATGATTCACATTGTTTAGATTTCTAACAGTGGAAAAAGTGAAGCTACTCACATTTGCAACTGCTATTCGATGGGGGGCTGCTCTGTTGAAATAAAACCAGGAAAAAATTAATCAGTCAGCACCAAAGTAACACAAATAACGTAGTGGTTCAGAACATCTACAGTTCACTAAAAGTGTGCTGCAAACTTTACTGTGTGACAGCAAAGCTGACGTTTGATTTTCTATGCTGTAAAAGGGTTCACCTAACTTCTGTAACAGAGTTCTGGACAAAGTGCAATTCATAATGTCTCCTTTGTGTGTTTAATGATCATTCCAGAGGTTAAAGATTACTTGGATTGGGGTCATTAAACAACAACAGGAATTAACAGGAATGTGAGGAGCAAAACGGAAAACGTAAGAACAGAAAATACAGATCTAACAAATTACCTTGATTATATTAAGAAGAATATGCAAGATGGACAGATTACTCAGAGGTTTCAAATATAACAGCATCGCAGGTAGTACTCATGTCTCTAAATCATCAGCTGCACACTCCATACTAGCAGGCATAATGCTGCTGGACACTAGATGACTTTATTGGAAATACTCACTGTCAATTAGTTTATTTTATTTGTAGACATTTACAGAGCATAAGCCGCCTCTATGATCCAGCTGAAATGCTTACAGGCCTGAAAAAAGGATCCACAACGACAATTTTAACAAGTTTGCCCACCTGTTATTTGTATTGCCATGAAGATAGAGGAAAACAGGTGATCCATCACCCAAAGACTTCTCGTACCAGTCCAGCTCCTTCCCTTGGGCCTCCTTCCACTTTTGCTCAGGGACAGTGTGCCTAATACACAGGAGACAGAGGACAGGATAGTGAGAGCAGATATAAGACACAGCACACTTGAAAACTGTATTCATATTTGTTTGCTAACAGACATTTCACAGTTCATTCAACTGACCACACGCCTAGTGTCACCCCCTCTTCAGAGGTCAGGTACATGTTAACGGTGTGGTTTAGACCGAGGTCAGCGGGACGGCTCAGGTCGACGAAGAACAGGACTGAGGAGAAATAGAAAAATGAATGCATGTTAATCTTACAGCTGCAATAAACTGCACAGGACATATGCTGTCATGTCAAGTGGAAATTAGCAACATACTTGCATGTGAATAAACCAGGTGCTGTACAATGCCAGGAAAGAGCCTCAGCAGAAACGGAGTGACCAAGTACAGGACACAGAGGGCTAGAAATGTCCATTTCAGCCACACTTTCCATGAAGACCTTCACAACATAAAATGGAGAAGACTGTCAGAAAGTGTTAGGCCATGCAGGTTATGAAACTAGTTTTAGCACCGGCTCTTAGCAGAGCTGTGTTTAGTTTTAGCTTCTTAGTGACTATCCGAGCAAAGACGTAGGCTGAGACTGATAAACAGCTCGGCAGGTGGAGGCTATGGAGCAGTGAAGTTGAAATCTCACCTTTAAAAGTTATCGTTTTATCTCCACAGTCTTTTGCCACGGTTCTGTCTTTAGCATAGCAGAGTGAAAGAAAGTGTCTCTAACCTCGCTCGCGCTTCCACAGCCTTTTTGCCTTTTGCCGGTTTCTTCTCAGTCCGTTCAGACCCAACCGCTCCATCCACTCTTCTCCTCATCTCGCAGCACGGCAGCCGACGAAAATGGCTGTTTTTGGGCTCGTTACTGAAAGGTAGGCTAATTCAGAGTCTAGAGTCTAGTGTGATAAGAAAACCTACATGTCATTACACTGTACTGTACTCTTGACTTCGAGGGGTCATTGGAGGGACTGTACGTACCTGACTGGAAACGCCTACTTCATATGGCCAGTAAGGGCCCTCACGTACAGATACAGTGACTGAGAAAATGTTTGTAAAGAGTTTCGCAACATCCTGAGGACCTACCCAGCTGAAAAAGATTCAACAGAAACCATGAGAATCCTTTACACTGTGATATCAACCCATTAAGGAGCTAAAACACTTTACAAAATCAACAGAAACACGTAATGGTTTCTGGGGTTTTTTTCAGCAGGGTAACGAAGTTAGAACCGCACCAGCTACTTTTTCAGATCACATGAAGAACCACATTTTTCGCCATTCCCAGCTTCATAGTTAGCACTCTTTAAAAAGATGATTCTTCAAGGGTTCTTTAGTAAAGGGATTAGCTCTATTTAGAACCATGAGTTCTATATAGAACCATTCCATGCTTAACCCCTTAAAATGCCAGGCATATTACACACTAAAGCAGTAACTACAGGGACTTCAATGCAAACTGGTTGAGCTATTCTTAGGTTATTAAAGTGTGTAATGAAACGTTGGGCCTACTGGTGGGCCCTGGCCATTTAGTTTTTTGCATGGTGAAATGGATCCTCAGTTTGATAGAAATTGTGTTGTATATGGTTCTTTAAAGAACCTCTTTGGAAATAGTTCTATATAGCACCAAAATGGGTTTTTCTGTTGTGCTATTTAGGATTGTTTTCAATACAGAAACATGTACAACACATTCTCCATCTGTCTGAAGAACCGTTTCACCTTTTTAAGTGTGGCATGGTTCTATGTAGAACTCCTGGTTCTAAACAGAACCATTCCCTTTACTAAAGAACCATCTTTTTTAAGAGTGTAGGTTAGAGTTCAGCAATACCACTGATTTTCTTTTCGTTCTGACTCTCATACCAAGCTGGGCTGGGATGCAGTGGAATTCAGAATACACAAAGGAAGTATCTGAATAAAGGCACTATTTATTGCCATTTAGAAATATTAAGCAAGTTCAGTTTATGACTGTTATTCATTCAGTGGAATGTGAATAAATGTTTTGTTGCTGTACAAGTAGCCTATTGCAAATAACTTAAGCTTAAAGCACTGTCTCACTTTTACACACAAGCAGTTCAACTTTACTTGGAAAAATTTTGGAGGCGTTTTTCACAAAAACACGTGAGTATATAGCTTTTAACAAGAAGTGTCCCAAAAGCGTAGTTTTTGGGACAGGTGGCGGTCTTACTGGGTGGTGTATGGGAGCAGCAGTGGACTGAATCAGGTGATGAGAGAAAAAATATGTTGCACTTCGGAACTCAAATAAGAAGTAGTCTTTTCACCTCAGCAGAAAAAGTACATAAATAAACCTGCCAACTGTAACAGTGAGAAACAGAGTGAATTAAGTAAGAAGTACAGTATCAACTTTTGCAACAGCAAAGGCTACTGTCCAAGTCCTCCTATAGTTCCTTCCTAGCATGAGAGTGAGCAAAAATGTTGAAATGTAGAAATGTTGCTAAATGCGTTCAGCAGTAGTCTATTATTCACCTAAGACATCGGGCAGCAGGCACAGTCAATTACTTTAAAACATTTCCTTTATTTTTTCTGCTCATCATACACTGAATAACTAAAATCATTTAAAGAGGCAAAAAGCTTGATTCTATTATAATTAAAAAGAGCATTAAATTTTATATTAGAAGTTACTAGACATGTCAGAATTCATTTACTGTCCTGCAGACTATGAAGGAACTACACTGTGGTGGATGATGAAATCTGTTACGTCTACTACCTATGATCTCCACAGTAGAATGTATCATGGATTAGAATATATGAAAGTAATGTTGAAAGCCATGACCTGGTCCCAGACACCCTTCTTTTGCACCACGTAGTTATGCTGCCAGTGACTGCACAAACTCCCTGTAATGTAAATAATATGAAATGCAAAAAATATGCATGTGTTTATTTATAATCTAGTCCTTTACCAGTGAGAACTGATACAAGATTTGATACATTACCTTATGATGCCTGGCAAAGCAGGGTCTCTGTAGAGTCTGTTATGACCATATCCAAGAGATCTATCAAACGACACCATTTTGGTTTGTTTGTCTGACTTCAGGGCTTCTCTGGCTATGCTGTAAAGCTGGATAGCAAAATATGGTTCATGAATCTGCATTTGAGTTTTACTCAGGAGTATACATGTGATAACACTAAACAAGCATATGGGGTGTGATTATTCCTGTGTCATACCTCCTTAGCCATTTTAAAGGGTGTCAGTTGGTCATCTTCAGCATGAAGCATCAGAAGAGGCGTCCTCATTTTCTTCAAGCTGGAAAAGCAGCATATTCTCATTCAGAAACATGGTAAAGAGATTGACTTACTGTGGTGTTCTCAATTTACTATTACATTCTAAATTGTTAATCACTGTTTCTGTGGTTCAGTTTTACACATACCTATCGTCGTTTGGCACGATGGCTTTCTTTTCTTTGGGTAAGCCCAGGAAATAGTACTGAATGTAAGGAAACTTCCAGTAATACTAGGAGAAAAAAAGATGTGATTAAGTACATCACAGATACACAGTTCTGTGATATTTGGAGATGCGCCATAACAGCTGTTAGACATTATTAAGAATCAGAACTAGAATTTGTATCACACTAAAAATAGATGGTCCTTCAAGTGTTCTTTAGTAAGGACAATAGTTCTATTTAGACCCATGAGTACTAGCTTATATTGAACCAATTTTATGCTGAAATGGTTCTTTGCATGGTAAAATGGTTCTTTAGATTGATTGTTTTTGAAACTGGTGTGTGTGGCTTGTATCTTAGTGGTAGGCGAGGTGGACCATTAACTAAGAGGTTGTGGGTTCAAATCCCATGATTGACCAAGTACAACTGGCTGCCCCCTTGGGCAAGACACTTAACTGTTCTCAGATTGAGCATAGATAGGCAACAAATTTCCATTGTAGGGTACATAACATTTCACCATGCAAAGAACTACTTAAAGATGGAATGGTTTTATTTAGGCTAGTACTCATGGATCTAAATAGAACCATCACCTTTACTGAAGAATCCTTAAAGAAGCATCTTTTTTTTAAGTATATAAACCAAATACAGATGTACAAGAATTTTCTTGGTGTTGGGATCAATGGAAAAGCCTGCTATTACCAGAATTATGCCAACATTTGTAAGACCAAAGGTGTCACCTACCCAGGCAAAAGGATGGCCGGATCTCTTATGTAATGCATCTGTAAATGCACCTTCAAGTATCACTCCATCGGCAGGGTTTCCTGGAAAAATATGAATATTTATGAGCTTTTGTATTGCTGTACTACCTATGATAAATCTTAGAGTACAGTTTACCCATAGAATGTGCACTTGTTTAGCTATAAACACATAATGTGATTGGAATGTCAATATTACTACTACAGTGGAAACAGTGAGTGAAAGTTAAAGATTATAGAAAAGTTAAACAACTGAAAAAGAAACTGAGGGATGTCACATTTTTTAGAACAAATATACAGCACTGTACACGAGTCAGAAACCATTTTATTTCCAGTCAAAACAGCTATTAAGTATAAGTTAAATTTTTTTCTTTTTTCTTTTTTTTGTTTTTTGGTTAGATTTTAGTTTCCAAAACTGGAGTTTAAAAAATCATTAAAAGATAGGGACCTATAACCATGCAAGACCTGGTAGACCACCAAAACTGTCACCATCAGCAACACCAACAATCCATATGTGTTTCTGTCCATCCTTCTGCTGTGTAATATAAGGTAATACTGAGCATGTGTAGATGTTAAAGAAGTCAAAGATGTCAAAGAAGTTGATTGTGTTCTCAGAACAATGGCCCACCCCTGAGCCCAGACCTCAGCATCACAAAATGTGTGTTTTGGATTACTTGGATGGTGAGAAGAAGAAAAGGCAACCAACTTCTAAGACTGAACTTTGGAGGTGTGGAAAAAATTTGTAGATTTATTTGAAAAACTGAAAGCAAGTGTCCCAAAAAGAATTGATGCACAATAAAAGTAAATGGTGGACACATTAAACACTAAAAAAATAAAATTGTATTATATTTAATTGTTGAGGCCTCGGTGTAATTGTCTGTTAAATAAAAGTTATCTCTTTTTTCCAGACTTAAAAGTTTGGACTGGACAGTTTTGGACAATTGACTGAAAATTACATAAATTAAGAGTGGTCCCTGACTTTTGCACAGTAGTGTATCAAAATCAGTAAATGGTTTATTACCTTGCTCTTGTAGTTTCACTGCAATGTTAGTTGTTACTCTGTAAATGCAAAGGCAAATGTCTTTGCAGCTATAAATGTTCATGATTTGTAATATTCATATATAATAACATGAAAAAATGTGTGAAAGTGATTGCCCAGCAGATTCAGAAAACCTTTTTTTACATGACATTGGCACAGCAATCATACAGAAGTTACTAAATTAATATACTTTATGTTGTCACTAGACTGAAAAATTAATACCAACATCTACTCACACTGTGCCTATTGAGTGACCCCATATGACCAGCGGACTGCCCTTACTGCGCTCCCTTACCCAGTGGTACAGGTAGAGGGCATCAGTGATTAGTCCAGATCCTGTGGGCTCACCAGTCGAGTCTCCAAATCCTAAAAGATTTTGGATTTGACAAGGAGCCATTTCCAGCTCACAGATCACCACAGGATTTTTATTGTGATTTGTTTTAACATACCTCTGTAATCCATAACCACTGCATGATAGCCAAGAGAACTGATGACCTGCAACACCAAAATACTGTAGGTGGGACATATAGTACTGAATGTAAGGAAACTTCCAGTAATACTAGGAGAAAAAAGATGTGATTAAGTACATCACAGATACACAGTTCTGTGATATTTGGAGATGCACCATAACAGCTGTTAGACATTATTAAGAATCAGAATTAGAATTTGTATCATGCTAAAAATAGATGGTTCTTCATGTGTTCTTTAGTAAGGATGACAGTTCTATTTAGACCCATGAATACTAGCTTATATCGAACCAATTTTATGCTGAAATGGTTCTTTGCATGGTAAAATGGTGGCTTGTATCTTGGTGGCAGGTGAGGTGAACCATCAACCAGAAGGTTGTGGGTTCAAATCCCATGACTGACTAAGTACAACTGGTTGTGCCCTTGGGCAAGACACTTAACCCCCTGCTATGCTGTTCTCAGATTGAGCATAGATAGGCAACAAATTTCCATTGTAGGGTACATAACATTTCACCACGCAAAGAACTACTTAAAGATGGAATGGTTTTATTTAGGCTATATATAATATATACTATATAACAACATGAAAAAATGTGTAAAAGTGATTTTTTACATGACGGTGGCAATCACTTAGATTTTTAAGAGTGAATATAGTGGAGCTACTCACATTGGCAGTTCC
>JAILXH010115934.1:2714-12889 GCA_023558415.1 Piaractus mesopotamicus
CGAACAATTCTGCCTCTGTGAGTGTCTCTAGAACAGAGCATTTCACACCAAACCACTCTGAACGACTCTGTTTACATCTCAACCATTTAATTATGCAAAGATTTTACAAAATCAGTAAAATTCCCCTTTAACAGGCCCAGATTATGAAGTTATCGGCCCCTGGGCACAAATGTGTGGCAGGCCCCTACCTGGATACTTTTTTGGGGGGTTCCACAAGGCCTGTGCATCACCACGCTGGCAGCATACTAACCAAAGTGTTGGCCATTGCTGTTCATGTTGTCGTGCATTAGTTAAAATGTGGTTACGTGTTCAGACTGTTTGGCACAGGCCATTGTTATATTGAATAAACAGTAATTGTGTATTAAAATGTGGTCACTCTGGAGGGAATGTGTCATTTACACAGAAAATCAAGAAAACATGGAATTTGACCAGGTCGCCTAAACCACGACTATGTGACTGCATCTCCACTGTGTGCATCTTGGATTTTATTTCATTTTAAATTCATTCAGTTCATGTTGTCGTGCATTAGTTAAAATGTGGTTACGTGTTCAGACTGTTTGTCACTGTATTTGGGCCGTGGGATAGTAAGTATGGGTTGGCATGAAGTGACCTTCCCTGCTATTCCGGCTGCTTTGGAGTGGCCTTTTCTGCTGGTTCTAATAAAAGAGCATTGCTTTGAGCAGAAAAATGGGATCCTTAGCATCGTCGTTTGGTTATTCTCAACCACGACGCCACACTGTAAACCCACCAACCAATGCAACACTTCCCTATAAAGCGTCCCTCTGCTCTTCACAAGCAAAACATTTACCCCAGTGAAGACGACAGACTAAAATCAGACAGCCGGACTGTACATAAAGATGGAAGAAAGCAGCCAACTTAAAAACCCAAACCCTCAAGCATCCTAGGCTAAAGCATACTGCCGCAGTGGCCGCGGAAAATGACGTTTTTTAAATTTATCTCTCATGAATTTAAACGTAGAAGTAGACAGTTTGCAGATCATTACTCACAAGGATGAAACATCGTTTTTCTTTAACTTGGGTTGATATTTTATATTTGACAATGGGCATCCGCTACTCTGTCATAGATTCAGGTCCCACAGGAACGCTAGCCCACCGCTAAAAACCTGAAAGCTTGACTGAGGTAATGGCAGACGGTTGATTGGAGGACAAAATGAAGTGGACATTTAGGGAAAAAGTGGAAAACATCAGGAAATGTTTGCCTCTAACATAATGACAAGTTTGAAATTAGTTCTTTTTCATGTTGCTGTTCTGCTAGTAAAGTTCCCACTGCAAGTCCAAGTAGTTGTTGCTCACAGGGGTCCTAGTGTCTCGGGGCTCTGGGCAAACACTGGTAAAACCCATTGAAGGATCCAGGCCCACCTGTTAGCGCACACTGTGTGCTGCGTGAACAGAAAGATTTCAGAATGTGACGCAAATTAAAATGGTAGACTGTTTTTGGCACTGTATGAAAATCTTCATGGAATTTCCTGTCCTCCTTCTGAGGCTAAGCCCTGTTTTCAGAACCTACAGTGGTGCTGAAACCAGCAATTGTGGTTACCAGTTCACACATTTAATGTCACGACTCTCATGATCAACATTACATGCTTCATGCTTATTTAGTGTTTCTTTGCACCAACAAAGCATATTTTAAAAGGCAAGAGTTGACTGGCTTTGGTCACGAACAGCAAACAGAACTTTCTTTGCAAGTAGAGAAACAACAGCTCTCTTTTTCTCTTCTGTAAAAAAACATAAAAGTTTAACATGATAGTGAAAATATGGGTCATTCTACAGAAACATCCACTTTTTTTTTATCTCTTCATAAGAGTCACTGGTGTTACTGATCCTCACTGTTGTTACACATAATAAAGGTAACACCAGAGACATTTTTAATGAAAAATGACTTACAAAATGGCTGCTTCAGAGCATCAAACCACATGCTGTCAATCATGGAATATCCACTAAAATATGTAATTTAATCCATTTGTGTTCTATTTTTTCACAATTACCTAAGAATAAAGTGGGTCACACCAGTGACTTCAGCTAAAAGCTTCACATGAAATCATGAGCTAAATGAGAAAATCTCTGATAGCTGAAAGACACAGTGGACTCACCATGTGCTTTACTTCATAGATCCTCAGAAAATAGGTAAAAGGAAGTCAAGTGATGTCATCAGTGTGATTTTTATTTCAAAGTAAGAGATTTTTTGTTACACAGTAACACCAGTGACACGACCCCTGGGGACCACAATATTTATATAATATATATTTTATAATATTTATTTGGCATTTGTTTTATTTGACTTTATGCCACTTAAATCACATATCTCATAGTCATGTATAGATTATGCAGGTAAAATTGCAGAAAAATGTTTTTTACCTCAAAATATGGCCTCACCCTTCACACACGACTGTGGGGACGAGCTCTTCTGTGGTGCTTGGAATTCTATACAACTGATTTAAAAACCAATATTGCTGGATTAACGGCTCAAGGAGGTGTAACTGTTAAAACAGCTTATTGTTTTATTTTAAAATATAAATAAATTGTAACCCTAACGTGTTTTTCAAGTGTAATATATCTGTAAACGCTAGGGACACAAAAATGGATGTTTCTGTAGAATGACCCATATCTGGTGTTATATATAGTTACATAGTCAAGACTGACAGTGAATATTTAAATGAAAGACACTTAAAGTTTACATTGTTCAAAGCACAAATAGGAAGGCAAAATTTAAACCATATAGAGCGCCAAGAGTGAGTTACCTTCCTAGATATGTTGGATATGGTTTCTTCATTTCCACAGAAACGAGCAGAGGGATCCAGTGTGCAAGTGGACGCGTATCATTATGATGCCTCACGGCAACTGAAACCTGTATTAATGCACGAAGTCACTGAAACTGCTATGCTGCTCACATGGACCACACAGTGTACTGATAGATGAAGTAAGAACTCGGTTTCGTTTACATTGAGGGACTGACATTTTCTTAAGAACAAGGCTGAAATAAAGCAGACTAAACAGGCTAAAAGACAGCTAACAGGCTAAACTGCTCCTCCATATTCAGGCTGTGAATTAAAGTACTGAGTGAACGATTTAACTGCAACATACAAAGTGAAGAAGATGTTACTTAAATGTCTTACAAGCTTCAAATGTCTGTTTTTTTTTTTTGACCCTAAAGATCTGCCTTAAACCCAGTGTGGGAAAAAGAGTGTAAAACTGTTAGCCTGGCGCTTACATAACAAATGAAATTGCACTAGCAGCAATTAGCATCATTGCTGCTGTGGTAATCTGGTGAGAAAAAAACTACTTAGGCGTTTCTGCTTATATTCTGTCGTATTATGTTGTACAACTGCTACATGGACCACACAGTGTACTGATAGATGAAGAATGAACTTGGTTTTGCTTACATTGAGGGTCTGACATTTTCTTAAGAACAAGGCTAAAATAAAGCAGACTAAACAGGCTAAAACATAGCTAACAGGCTAAACTGCTCCTCCATATTCAGGCTGTGAATTAAAGTATTGAGTGAACGATTTAACTGCAACATTCAGGCAACACCTTCTTTACTTTGTATGTCTTACAAGCTTCAAATGTCTGTTTTTTGGCCCTAAAGATCTGCCTTAAACCCAGTGTGGGAAAAAGAGTGTAAAACTGTTAGCCTGGCGCTAACATAACAAATGAAATTGCACTAGCAGCGATTAGCATCATTGCTGCTGTGGTAGTCTGGTGAGAAAACAAACTACTTAGGTATTCCTGCTTATATTCTGTTGTATTATGTTATATTATGATATGTTCATGATTATATGACATAATTTAAAAACTTAATTAAATGATTGCAGAATACCATGATGGGTGACTGAAAGCTCTTATCCTCTCTCAGGGGTCCATAGCTGCTTGGCAATACTTTGTCAGTGGAAGAAGTTTGTTCTGATGGTTATTAAAGGGCCCATATATTGGAAAACTTTTTGAGATAAAATTGCTTGAAGTTCCAAAGCCATTCCCTCACTAATCCATACAGTCTATATATCGCTGTGGTTGGAACAAAACCTCGTATCTCCAAAATGGTAACTTTACAGGAGAAGGGAAAAACATGCTTTACTTTTAATGTAAATCAATGGAACCAGACTTTTTTCCAAGTCATTGTGGGTCATTTCTTTTAGTCTATTCATCATGAATTTTACATACAGTGTACAAGGCAACAGGCATTTTCAAAGTATGCAAGAAGCTGAAAAACGACAAAAATGGGGATAAGAGGTTTCGTTCCGACAGCAGCGATACGGAAACTAACCCGCAAAAACAGCCTGTTTTGAATTCGGTGTTTTTGTGATGTCATTTACATCCCCTTTTCAGCCTACAGCAGTTTAGCTTCGCCCAAGCTGAAGTTAGAAAGAGTGTTTCAGCCTGGACTGCTTGTTGAATGAGGCCATGCAAGACAGCCAATCAGAACAGAGCTCATTTACATACATCAGTCTTTAAGGCAAAGTAACAAAAACAACCTGTTTATTATTATTCCTTAGAATTAAACTATAAATTATAAGATAAAAATGAATTATGGTTTGGGTACATAAAACCTCACAAATGTTAGAAGCGGGCCTCAGGAGAAAAAATAAAAACCAAGAAAAACGCTCTTTAATAATAACTAAAAATACACACAATTTAATAAATAATTTATTTGATCGTGCCCCGTTTTATAAAAAGCCTTACATCAGGGGTCGGCAACGTGCAGCTCCTTTACTGCCCTGATGCGGCTCCGCAACAGAATTAGATTTTTAGGTAAACATAAAATAATCATATTTTTCAGTAAAATGAAGCTCTGCTGATCGTTCAACAGTTTAACAATAAATGGTCTTAAACGCTGCAGTTAATGAAGAACTGCTAATTCACCTTTTAACCCAGAAGGTTGGCATTCAGACTGCTGGTCACCATAGCAACGCAGACAGAAATCTCGCCTAGCTAGCAGCTAACGAAAAGGCACAGAGAGAGATTTAAGACGAACATCGATAATTAGGCGCCTTTTAAGGTGGAACGGGAAAATTCAAACAAGAAGCTGGCGAATGAGAAGCGACTTCAGCCTCGTAAAAAAACGGAACATAGAGAGACATTTTACAAGAAGCTGTTCTACTTTTTAAGAAAAGTTTCCTGCTGGAGATGCGAGAAAAGCGGCTATAGCTGAGCTAAAGTTTAAAGCAGAGCAAACTAAGTGTGTTTTTGTTTAAATTTTATTGTTTAGCCTATACTAACACATTACTGAGACATATTTACAGCCAAGATGTTAAAATGGATATAAAATATTGTGGCTCCCAAAGTGGTTTGATTTTTGTTGAATGGACAAAATGGATCTTCTTACCAGCCCTTGCCTTACACCCAAAATCAGTTATACATATACTCATTGCTTTATGATTGACTCTGAAAAGCGTATTGTGATGCAGTTTGTCTCACTGCCCGAACCCAACCCAAGATACTACCCATTTTTGGTCAGCATTTTCTACGTGTTCTCCAGTAAGGCGAACCCCACTTCAGCATCTGTAGTGAATTTAAAAAGATCTTAATGATCAAGAAGGAGATCGGTAGACGCTGGTGAGGCTGATTGAAGTGCCAGAATTACAAAAATAAACGTTTCTCACAGGGCAGACAGAAGGGAGATTCATTGACATGCAAGATAATGTTTCATTGCCTCTTTGATCTTCAGGAAATCGGTCTGAACTGAACAAGCCGAGTGTGGTAAGAATGTGGCGCGATGTGTTTTTATCTGAAGCCCCCGAGTCAGGGGGATAAATTAGCGATGGCGAGCCTGTGAGAAAGTGAGATGTGAGTTTGCCACATGAAGGGAATTCCAGGGTATGGGTCCAGTTAAAATACCACACCAGCAAAAGCCACTCAAGAGTCAGCCGGTGATTTTCCTGAGAAACTCGCTTCCTCTGAGAATTCCTTTCTGCTGCATTAAATTAGAATAGAAAATTTAAAAGTGTTTTCCTACTAAATGAGAAATGCATGATTATGGCGTATTAACACAGTTTGTAGGAGTTATTCTTTGGTGTGCAGACTTCAAGATACATATAGGGCTGTACAAAAGTCATAGACCACCCTTTATTTAGCCTCATTTTTAGTCAAGTTGTTCATTTTTCAGGAGATAATTCTGAGGAGATCAGATTAAGAACAAGATTAAGAACAAGATGATCCACTTGCATGAGGAAGGAGAACATCAAATGAAAGTAAGTTGAAGAGTTTCCAAAACTGAAGCTCAAAAAATGATCAAAAGCTCCAGAGAAAATGGGGCTCCTAACAACCACCTGGAAGACCAGGTGGACACCAACACTGTCCCCCATCAGATAAACAGCACTTAAAGCTTTCATCTCTGAGAGAGAGGAGAAAATCAAGCTGCTTCAGATCTGAATGGCCCCATCAGATAAACAGCACTTAAAGCTTTCATCTTTGAGAGAGAGGAGAAAATCAAGCTGCTTCAGATCTGAAAATCCATCAGATAAACAGCACTTAAAGCTTTCATCTCTGAGAGAGAGGAGAAAATCAAGCTGCTTCAGATCTGAAAACATCCATCAGATAAGCAGCACTTAAAGCTTTCATCTCTGAGAGAGAGGAGAAAATCAAGCTGCTTCAGATCTGAAAACACCTCTATCAGATAAACAGCACTTAAAGCTTTCATCTCTGAGAGGGAGGAGAAAATCAAGCTGCTTCAGATCTGAAAACATCCACAGGTGGAGGTGTGTCTGCAGATTTACTTGAGGAACTGAAAGTGAGTAAAACACTGAAAAATTGGATATTATATTTAATTGTTGCGGCTTCTGTGTAATTTTCTATTATGCTTTCTTCTTTGTTCCTGACACTAAGGGTGGTCTCTGACTTTGGATAGTACTGCATGATGGATGAAGAAAGAGTATCAGTGTTTTTATCTTTTCCCATGCAAAAACATCACAGTAAATGGTACAAAATGATAGTCGTAATGCACCTTTATTTATCAAGTGGTATCAGAGTACATTTTAAGATCCACAGTCTTTTTTCATTACACAAAAATATACTTAAAAACGAAACATAGGTTCCCAGCCCTGAAATACAAACGTTTCCACTGAGACACATTTATAGTGGTCTCTCATACACTTACAGTTTTATTGTCAGTATCACAGACACACACACTCGCCCGCCCATCGCAGAGAAAAACTCGCACATTCAAAACTGATCTAGCTTAACACACAATTATAGCAGGGACTCATCTTAAACCAGCAGATAGAGGCCCCTCTTCATTCGCTCTGAGCCTGCGTCAGAGAACTTGCAAGCAAAGTAACACCATTAGGGGAGTATTTTGCTCAAATCACTGGCATTGCTGACAGCACCAAAGCCAGCACAGGCTAGTTACGATGGCGTTTTTGGGTCACTGTTAAAAAGAAATTTAAATAGTAGACTTTGAGAATAAAGTCGCAATATTTTGAGTATAAAATTTCAATATTTTGACAACAAAGTCATATGTCGATAATAAAGTCGTAGAATTAGGACATTAAAGTGGGATATTTGCAAAAGGAAGGTAGCGACCTCCTCCTGTTAAAACGAGGGACGGTGAGGAATTGGTAGTTATACTTTCGTATCGATTTCTCCCATAAAGAAATCCTCAGTCTTCCTGTCTCTCCTGGCACATCAGCACTAGAGTGTTATTAGTATATGAAACGGCTGAGCAGGAAACTGTGTTTATCTAGAATAAAGAGCCAGACGGACTCGGAGGAAACTGTCTGTCTGATTTGTTGAAGGAGAATCGCAGGCAGGGTCTCTACACGGCTATCGGGGCTACATCTCTGCACCATTCAAAGAGGGCATGAAGTTTCACAGACAGTGAGAATGATGATCAAAATGATCGATCCCTAAGGAGTGAGTGGAGCTCCGGCACGCTTGGCATCTCCGTCACGCTTGGCATCTCCGTCCTCGCCAGTACAGCGACCGAGACCCCAATGCGTTATGGCAGCCCCCTACAACTAGCCCACTTTATCCTCTAAATATTGAGTTTATTCTTAAAAAAATACTACGACTTTATTCTCAAAGTCTATTATGTTTATTTTTTTATTTTTTTAACACTGGCCCTAAAACGCCATCGTAGCTAGTTAGCATGATGCTAAAAATATATAAAAACTGGCCTCTACATGCCTATTTGCTGTTAGCCATTCTAGTTTTTTTTTTTGCATTTTGGGTTTGTCCTTTAACACTAACAAATGGGCACCCATTTTAAAATAAAGGGCCTCGTACAATCCTATAAACTTATACCACTAACATTTTAAGTCCTGTAAAATGTGCTATACTCTCAAAATATTCAGAATCTAATGTTTAAAAATCCTTCCTCTGGGCTAGGAATTTGTTGTCTCACTTAAGGAAAGGATACAGAGGCTTACGATATATGATGATGCCTCCAAGAGCTCGCCTGGTGTCTCAGTTACCAGAAATTGTCCATTTGAGGTGGTGAATCGAAGACTCTATGTAAGAGACACTGGTCTGAGAAAAAGACTTCTCCATCTGGAAGTGGTGGAACTCTTTACTCTCCAGTTACAATGTAAGCAGTGTACTTAATGCAGGCCTGAAAATCAGGCCTGGGTTTGGCACAATAAGCCTTGCATGTGGTTTAGATCTGTCCAGTTTAGGCTAGTCTGCTGATGGGCAAACCCAACGAGCCTTAGCTAGCCCACCGACGGTTAAAGCTGCCCCAGTCCATGTCAGCTGGACCTTTCAGAGTATCCTAGGCTAGTGCTAGCATTGGCATCACGCCAGAGTGAGGTGGTTGTTCCGTTCTACAGGTGGTAAAAGGTCTTTCTTGATGGGAGTCGATGTGATGGAAGCACCTCTGTCCTTTGCCTTGAAGAGGTCTGAGACGTAGAACACCTGAGAAATGAAAATGTAATTTTAGTTACTGAAGGAATGGAAACAGTAATTGCTGCCATTGACATCATCTACCAGATTCAAGCAGGTGAGAATGATTGGAGCTACAGTGTCACAAGAGAAAGTTACTGAGAGTTAATGATTATGAGTATCAATAAGTCGACGTCTCCTGCGTTGACTGATTAGTCGTCTGCTGCACTGAATATGGTAAGATGCGATATAAATTGTCAATGAAAAACAGTTTAATTGCATTCAATTATGAGCCTAAAACGGCCACATTGGCCTGTTTAGTTATCTCAGATCCTTGCTGTCCATGCTTAGTCTCCCAGCTGACGACAGACACGGCTCCAGCTCAAATAAACAAACGTTACTCACTGCTGCCCTCTAAAGGTGCTACATCACAAAGCCAGAATTTTTCATTACAGCATTTTCTACCACCCAAACTGTATCTCAATAATTGCTTTCTGCTTTCTTTTATTTACATGATTTCTCTCACACACACACACACACACACACACACACACACACATCATCTAAGCCGCTTCTCCTTCTGGATCGCGGGGGGCGCTGGAGCCTATCCCAGCTGTCATCGGGCGGAAGGCAGGATACACCCTGGACAGGTCGCCAGTCCATCGCGGGCAGACAGACAGACAAACACAATCAATCACACACTCACACCTAGGGGCAATTTACCATGTCCATGATTTCTAAACCTGACCCAATTAAATTCTAGTTGTTGTAATGTAAAAACATGTGATTGTGAAAACTAACAACTGTAAAAAAATAACTGCGGTCAGTTTAAATCCTTTTTAGGCAATCGTGTAATAACTGTGACACGCCTAAGTAATTCATTCTTTACTGAATAACAGCAGGACCTTATGATGTTCTATAAATGTTCATACGATACATACAATTATTTCAACAGAGTGTAATGCACTACAGAAAGTATAAGGGGCGAAATGGCTTCTGTTGTTTCACTTCACCATTAAACAACTTGTTGCGTAGAGGGAACTTTGATGGTTGGCCTATAATATAAAAGTGAAGGCATAATTGATTGATTAAATAGCTGTAGATGGCTTAATCAATTATAGAAAAAAACTGTTGAGCCTGTAGATATGCATGAGAGGGTGTGACACTGAACACTTTCCGTATAGGAGCACTTCTGTTTCTCTGCATACTCTGTTAGCCCACTTTCACTCTGTTTTTCAATGGTCAAAACCCCCATAGGACCCTCACAAAGCAAGTACTATTTGGGTGGTGGATCATTCTCAGCACTGCAGTAACACTGACGTGGTGGTGGTGTGTTAGTGTGTG